>VNJV01014716.1:0-64532 GCA_008042635.1 Drosophila nikananu | reverse complement strand
CTGTCCGTAAGTCTGTCAACGCCTAGATCTCAGCAACTATAAGAGCTAGAGTCACCAAATTCGGTATGTAGGTCGGAATGTTTTGCACGCAGATCAAGTTTGTTTCAGATTTAAAAATTTCCCCCCCACTCCCCCGCAAATCAATAAAAACGTTTTGCAGCCGCAAATATTACCATATATCTTTCTTTTTGTGCATAGGCATGCATATGTAGAACATGTATCAATACCGAAAATCTGGTAACGATCGGATGAAAAACACAAAAGTTATTTACTTATCAGTGTGTTATCTATTTGGCAGCTAGCAACAGGTGCATCCCAAAAACAACAACAAAACTGATGAGCGCAAGAAACTAACTCCCGTGCGCAAAAAAGAGAGGAGGGGTTATCTCTGTCTCTGTCTTGCACACGCAAGTGCATGAGATGGTGGTGGTTTTGCAAAGAGCGAGTTTGTTTACATTTTGATATATATTTTGGTACATGGTATATAACAGTCGTTCACGAACGACTGTAGCTTTCTCACTGGTTAGGTTTGGATTCGCAGTAGGTTCGGGTTTGAGTTTGGCATGAGCACAAAGCATCTTTCGCAGTATAAATAACCAAATTACCAATTATAAAAATACATTTCAGAATAAATGTAGCTTATTTCTTTACCAAGAATGTTCTCGAAAAAAATTGAACTAGCACAGCGCTCCTTTCTCTCTGGAAAGTTCATTTCCAGGTTGGAATTCGTAGTTGTATTCGAGTTTTCATCGGCCTTTATTGTCTTGGCTGGGTATCAGTTGTATACATTCGTGATTCAGAGAGAGAATTATATTTTATATATTAAAATTAACACCATTTTAATAGTGAACCTAACCTAACCTAACCTTTGCTTTGTATCATAAGCCAGACTTCATTGTAAACCAAGAACACTTATTCGCTTAAACCCCAGATCAAAATAAGTACTTCATTGTTCTTTTAAGTTTATCGATCTGGGCAGACTTTAACGATCGAAAATACTGAAATTAAGAAGGTATAGTAATGTTTTTTCTCAGTGCACTTGTAAATAAATGCCTAAAAAGTTTTTCAAGTGCTTAGGTTCACCATTTCCCTCATTTTGAACTTTAGTTCGCCTACCAGAGGCTCCCCACTACCCACTCACCTGGGGATCTGCAGCGCGATCTCGTCCAGACTGTCCGACGGACTCATCGGCGTCCGCTCGAAGAGGCGCGAGGGGGCCAAGGTCAGGTGGCCGGTGGAGTCGCTGACGCATTTGAAGACCTTGGCCCCCCGCCGCTGGCGCTGCTGCTGGCGCTGCTGCTCGACGCGCTTCTTNGGGCCCCCCCCCCCCCCCCGCCGCTGGCGCTGCTGCTGGCGCTGCTGCTCGACGCGCTTCTTGCGCTTGTTCTCCTCGGCGCGCTGCAGGTTATGCAATCGAAAGAAGAACATTGACATTCTGCGGGGGCAAGTTGTGAGTGGGCTGGATGTTATGGCGAGTTGATTGCGGAATTAATTTCAATTCGGTCGCAATGTTTGCTTTTCCAATGGGGTTTCCGTTGAGTTTCCACGGTTTGTTCGTGCACACAATGGTTCGGTTATTGTTGTTGAGGGAATTTTAATAGTTGTCGTTGTCGTTGTCGCAGTCGTAGTATGTTTTTTCCGCAAATTGTTTTTTATTAATTTGGTTAAGCATTTCATGTTTGGTTGTTGTTGGTTGATTTTCAGTTTTTATTGTCGGCGAAAGCATGAACATGGAGCGTACAAATGGCAGAAGCACAGCGAATTTTTTACTTAAATGTGTGCGAATGGCATTTTCTGCATTGTGGGTTGTGGGTGTTGTGTGTGTTGTGTGTGCTGGCGAGTTTTAGGGAGCTTTCTATACTTTGAAACGGGAAACAAGCACAAAGGATTGCAATAAAAAATTAACAGGAAACGGAAGCAGGCATGAATGATTAATCCCAGGGGACGCTTATGGTTTTGTGTGAAAATGCAACCTCTGGTAGTAAATAAATATTAGTCAGCATATAAAATATTCCATTAAGTGCTCTACTGAAAATATTTAACCGTCAAGATAAAAAAGAAAATAACTACACAATTAATAATTAAGTTATCCCAGGCAGCAGAATGGCTTTCAAAATACAGAAAAGCCAAAACTAAATCAAGCAGAGTGACATACGCTTCAGGGCGCAAACCAACTTCCGTAGTATCAATCGAATTTCGAAGTGAAATGGAATTTTCCCAGAGGGGAAAACTTTACAGTAGCAAACTGGCAACTGTCCGCAAACGGAGAGCCTGGAGCTCAGAACTGCTCCTTCTTTCCTTCCGGAAATTGAAATATGAACCGCATTCGGGACCAGAGAGAGAGAGAGAGAGAGAGAGAGAGGCAGACGGATGTCCATTTCCAAAAAAATGCCACACAATGTCTCTGGCATTCCAGGCGGAAGTGGCGGAAGTTCTGCGGGAAAGCCAGATTTCCCAGCAACTTAAAGCTGCAGCTCTAATTGCTTTGATATCCCCAATGCACGTCAGGCCAACGGCAAGCCCAAATCAAAGAGAGTTTGCCACAAATTTGACTGGCAAATTGATTGATTGATCAGCTGCAATCAGAATCAACTGTTTCTCTTGTCATCAGCTCCAGATTTCCGTTCAATTAGCAGGCAAAACCCCGTCATAATGAGCTGGGGAGCTCCTCTCTTTCGGGCTTGCGTCAAAAATAAATTAATCGAAATTTGCATAAATTTTGGAGGCGACATTGTCGCGTCGTCTGCCCCCAAAACCCCACCAAACACTCTAAATGATTGCGTGCCCGAAACTTAATTATAAAAGCCCACAGAAAATGCCAGCCAGAGCCGTGAAAATTGCGTTGAACTGGAATAAAAACGAACACTTGGCAGCGTCATTAGCCGTGTCCTGGCAGACAGTTTGATTTGGATAATTACACGGGTACTTAAAAATTTATTTACTTTTATTTACAGAAGATTTTAAGTATATATCTGAGTTGAGACAGCCTAATGATGTGGGTATTTCCACTCGCTTTGGAAGCAGTATTTAAGGAGTCATTTCAAAATGTTATCCTTTCATAATATTCTTGAATTTATGTGACTTTTCTTTTGACCCATTAATTTAGTGAAATGTGGAAGAAGAATATCTGACACGAATTTATAGCTCAGTTTTTCTTATAAATCATTTTCCACAAATCATTTCTTTGCCCTTGAATCAAGTCTAAAAACATTTAGATACAAACATCAATAAATATAAGCAACCACACATAAATTCCCCAAAAATTAATTAAACCAACATGCATTAAATTTAAGCCACTTCTACAAGATACTATTACAGATTCCCTTTTAGAATTCATTTAAAATCTACAAATATTTAAATGCTGTCCCAGCTGCCCGGGTAATCCCTTACATTTATTATGGGCCACGAGGAGAATTACAGAGGGCGTCGGAAAAAAATGGAAAATAAAGTTTCTCCTCACAAATGGCAGTTCATCATCAGGCGGTTTTTTGTATGAAAAGGCCCCTATTAGTGCTAACGATGCCCATTTGGGAGTCCACATGGAACTGGAACATTTAAATAAAATGTAACAATTAATAATACACAGACCTTACTAGACTTAACGAAAGTTTCTGGCAAAAATACTATATTTTTATACCATGTACCGTAGGTACAAAGGTATATTAATTTCGTGCAAATGTATGTAACAGGCAGAAGGAAGCATTTCCGACCCCATAAAGTATACATATTCTTGATCAGCATCAACAGCCGAGTCGATCTAGCCATGTCTGTCTGTCCGTCTGTCCGTCTGTGTAAACGCCTAGATCTCAGCAACTATAAGAGCTAGAGTCACCAAATTCGGTATGTAGGTCGGAATGTTTTGCAAGCAGATCAAGTTTGTTTTAGATTTAAAAATTTCCCTCCCACTCCCCCGCAAATCAATAAAAACGTTTTGCAGCCGCAAATATTACCATATATCTTTCTTTTTGTGCATAGGCATGCATATGTAGAACATGTATCAATACCGAAAATCTGGTAAAGATCGGGTGAAAAACACAAAAGTTATTTACTTATCAGTGTGTTATCTATTTGGCAGCTAGCAACAGGTGCATCCCAAAAACAACAACAAAACTGATGAGCCCAAGAAACTAACTCCCGTGCGCAAAAAAGAGAGGAGGGGTTATCTCTGTCTCTGTCTTGCACACGCAAGTGCATGAGATGGTGGTGGTTTTGCAAAGAGCGAGTTTGTTTACATTTCTCTAATAGGCAAAAGTCGCAATAGGCAAAAGCGGCGATATATTTTGGTACATGGTTTATAACAGTCGTTCACGAACGACTGTAGCTTTCTTACTTGTTTTGGATGAATTCATTGATTATAACTGCCTAATTGCTAAATGCGACTACGAAGGCTTAGGAAAGAAATTTTAAGTCTTTTGTTGTCAATGGAAGTCAGTATTTGTTGCATTGAAAAATGCTTTGGAAGTGTTACTGTTTTTAAGTCTAATTATTATTGTAAAATTGCGTCCACGTTGAAAGAATCCAAGTATGTTTGGAGTTCTAAAGGACTGGAACTCATTTTTAATCCACAAAGCAATGTAGTGGACCTGTGTACCATTCCAATGGTCCTCCGATTACCTCCATGTGGGATCCCCTCATGAAGCTTTGGGTCCTACGGGGGAATGTTTGCGTGGAGGCACTCCAGTGCATTCATGGATGCTCCAAGGGGGAGTGTGAAAAGCATTGCCAGGGAAGAATGAAAACTTAAATGAAAGGAAGGACCGTAAAATGCGCAACCGAAATAAAATTAACCACAAAACCTGGAGTCACGAACAGCTCAACTACCCAAAGGACAATGGCAATGGGAACTGAAAGTTTTGCAGGAACTAAAATAACTAGAAGTCCTAGAACGACACCTCATGTTAATAAATCTCATGAAAGAAAATAAAATTATAGTACAATAAACAAGGCTACAGAAAAATGAAAGTTTAAGCAAGTTCCCCTAAAATTTATAATTGTAATCATGCATAATTTATATTTTAGTAATTAGAAACATAATATCCTTTGAATATCATCCCAATTAGGAATATTTACGCAGCGCTTTGGTAAGGATGGCCATAAGCTCTGGCAAATTAGCAAATCATTTAAATAACATAAAATCCCTATCAAGCCGAGGGTTCGCAACCCTCACAGTTTTCCCCCCCAAAAAAATGTATTTTCACGCCCATTGAAAATCGTCGTAAAAAAGCAAAAAGCAGGCGAACAATATGGGATATTTTTGGCAGGGCGAACAATGCCAGGGAGGGGACACCCGGAACCGAAGAAGCGAAGGCAGAAGCAATAATCATTAGGCCAACAAAGGACGCGGCCGACTCGAGGTGGGGCAGCCTCTTCTATCGGGTTGAGTGCGTTGTCAAACGCTGACCAGGCTAAAAAAAAAGAACGAAACAAAAACGAAAAAATGCCAAAATAAACACTTGTCGCCGCCGGTGGAATGCCGAGTGGGGAAGGTGGCTTAGGTGGTTTGGCCAACCACAAAAGAGGATATTTTCCAGCTCAGCACGCGCTCAGGCGCTGGTGCGTGCCGCATCGAGTGCCCCAGCTCCTCCTCCTGCTCCTGCTGCTGTTCTGGGTCCCGAGACCATTAGCCATGTGAGTGTGGGCGGAATATGAAGAACACTCGGGCAGGGAGCCACAGACGGATGGCAGACAGGATACAATCTTTTCACGGTCCTGGGCCGGGCCTGGTGGTGGCCTGACTTCCCCAACGCCTTGATATACGTAATAAAAATGTAGACAATTTTTACGACACTGTCCGAGGAGAACACAAGTGGACATTCCGCTTTTATTTCTTCATTAAAAAGCAGTATTGATTGCCCGCCAAGGGGCTGGGGGGCGGGGCCTCGGATGAGTGCTCCCGGGAGGACCTTTATACGTCCATACTTTTATTATAGTTTGCCACACAAAAGCGAGCTTTGTCAGCGGCGTTATTGGGCTCTCTCGGTGCGTCGTCGTCCCTGTATTTGATTTATCCATATTGAATATCATCTCTGTGGCTGGCCTTTCATCTTTCTGATCCTTTTGTGGAGGCTGCTCCAATTTCGTCAGTCGTGGAACTCAAAAACCACGACGCTTAATGGTGTATTTCAATATGCCATGACTTTGATGTTGGATAATTGATTACGCCAGCCGGGCGTTATTCCTGCTAATGTGAGAACCATTTTTCAGCGCAAACTAATGGCTCCCCGATGACCCATTAATCGCACCCTTTTCGATGAATGCACAAACTATAAATACGGGCCTAATTGGCCCGACCTAGAAGCCTATAAAGGGGCTAATGAGGAGCTCTACTGGGTCAGTTTGCAAAATGGTTAGAACCTGGTCGGTGTTCTGTAGTTTTCTGAGCAGATTCATGGCTCTAAACGGACTCAACACCTACTACTTCAATGCGCGGAGGAACGGACTAAAGGACTCATGGAAGCTGAAGTTGTACTGCCTGGTCCACCACCTGCTCTGCGTTCTGTCCTTGGGCAGGACGCTCTACAATTGCGCAGGAGATATGAGGATAGGTGTGAGCATCCTCACCATGGGCGGCACCACAGGCTTTTGCATTCACTCCTGCTGGCAGAAGCGGCAGGGAATGCGGAAGCTGGCCAAGGAGCTCATTCGCCTGGAGACGAAGTACTTCTCGGGACTGCCAAGCGGTTCAATGCTGAGGCACAGATTCTACCTGAAACTGGTCTTTGTTTCAATCACCCTGATAAGGATCCACCTGTTCTATCCCTTCTACATGAAGCGACTGCTGCCGCATGCGTTCCTCTTGAACCTGGGCTCCTACTGGCTGGTATACAACATGCTCCTGGCCGCCGTCTTTGGCTTCTACTGTGTGATGTGGCAGGTGTGTCGCAGCCAGGAGATGATCAATAACCGGATGCTCCGGCTCCTGTCAAGAACCAGGCAGAGGAACAGGCAAAGAGAGATGACGCGCTGCCTCAAGCTCTACTCAAAGGTGCTCCTCCTCTGCGACCAAATCAACCTCGAGTACGGTTATGTTTCGGTCTGTGTTCTGGCCTGCAAGAGTTGGTTCCAGATCACCTACGGCTACGAGATATTCCAGATGCTGGTCGCCCCCCAGTCCATTGACATGAGCCTGGGCGTTCGAGTTTTCGTGATTCTAAGCTATATCCTGGATGCCATTAACCTGTTCTATGGCACGGATGTGGCGGAAATGTTCACAGAGCTGAGGGAGGACTCATGGCGCATCTTGCGCGAATCTAACAGGATGGATCGCTTGGTGAGTTCTGACTTTTCCAGGCCTTTTTCTTTTTAATTTTCCACACTTTCAGCTGTCCATGTTCACCCTGAAACTTTCCCTGCACCCCAAGCGGGTCCTCTTTCTCAATGTGTTCACCTTTGACCGAAAGCTGACGCTGACGCTCTTTGCCAAGTCGATGATGTACACAATCTGCTGGCTACAGGGCGATTACAACAAGCTCAAGTCCTAGACTTCATGGCAAATCCTCTGATTCAAAGAGTTTTATTATATTATAGCTGGCACAGGGGCAGAGGCAGGAGTTTGTCTCGCCGGCGAGCACAAAGCGAAAACCAGAACACATGCACAACTTGAACCAATACAAATATTTACATATATGCATTCAGTAAATATATAATGGAAAAATCAACTACAATGCATTCAAATCCAAAGCCACAGACCAAGGAGCTCTGCACAAAGGAGTCTGCGATGATGGGGCAAGGATTGGTTAAGCTTACAGGATAATTGTTAGCTAGGCTCGAAGGTGTGGTATCCTGGAGAGATGAGTAGGAATGCTCTTAAAAACTGTTTCAAAAATTGGTTGTTAAAATGGAAGAATATTTAACAAGCCGCAAAGGGAAGTTACTACAAAAAAGTGTAATAAAAATATAGAACTTTTATTCTTTTCTTTTTTCTATTTTAGTTGTTTAAATTCTTGAATTGTTTATATGTGGCTCCCCCCCTTGCTATTTACAATTAATATTTTGCCACTCCCTAGACTCTTTTATACTCTCTTTCAGTGTTAAATCAACCCAATTGAAGGGCACTTTCCGCTAGTATCCTGCCCCGGCCATATCTATTCTCTACCTTTCCAGAACGTATTGTATATATGTACATATATGCTGTCGAAGGAGGAACATTTTAATTTGATTTGCGGTGCAGGATGGAGGATGCGACCAGCTTCCCTCAGTGTGTGTGTGTAGTTGAGGTGTGAAAATAGTCGAGCAAATAAAAATGAGAGGGGGAAAAGGTAATGGAAACCGAATGGGGCGAAATCAAGGGGTAAACAAAACTTACTTGTGGAAACCAATTAGCCAACTTGCAGTTACGGAGGCTGGTTAAGCGGCTATAGTTGCCGTCGCTGTTGTTATTATTGTTGTCGTTGCTGCCACTGGCTGCGAGGTGGCACGGGTCACTGCTCATGTTGCAGGACCAAGGATTCCTGTCGTGCTAGGAACACATACACAGACACATGGACACAGACACAGGCACAGGCACAGACAGATACACGAATAAATGCAGTTGGCAGAGAACACTTATGGACAGATCTACAGCAAGGAAAGCTCCCAGGAAAGACTGTTGATGTGTGGTTTTGTTTAGTTTAGACTCGCTTCGACTCGTTTGCTTTACCTGAAAATCGTTTTAGGGCTTCTGTGCTCTCCGGACAGTAATATATTGCGGCTTATAAGTGTTTAGTTCTACGGTTAGTTTACAGGTTGAATATGTTCATGGCACAGTCTACAGTTTACACGTTCAGTTACACTTAACACACGAGAATTGACCGCAAATCTCGCGTCTGCTCTCTCTTAGTCCACTAGTTTAAAGCTTTTACCAAGTTTATTCCGTTCTGGTCATATGTACACTTAGGCGCTAAGCTAAGCTAATCGTATAAATTCCTAGTTAAGATCCGCTTGGTCGTCGTTATTAAAACAGCTTGCAAGCACGAAAGTCTCACATTGATTTTTGCAACTCAGAAGTATCTCCGCGTTTTGGTCCGCTCAGTTGGATTAGGTTTGTATTTATCGTTATTGGTACATTAGTTAGTTGTTAGGTGTAGTTGGTCGGTCAGTGGTTGCTCCTTCGGTTTTGTAAATATTTAAAGCTGCTTTCCTTGGACTCCTGTTGATATTTATTGTTTTCTGCGATGCGGGCCGGGTTCCTGCGGAAAGAGAAATTGATGCTCGGGGAAAACTACGGTCGGTCCGCAGCGACTCAAGTGTGCCTGGCGACTGCCCCTCCCGGGAGGAGCCGAGACATTTGCTTGCCAAACGAAATTATGGCCATGATATTTTGCAAATAATAAAAGGAGCAGAGAGACGGGACATCGGCCGGCATCGGGGACACCCGTGGAGCGAAGTTAAAGCGCCGAGCATCCTAAGTTCAGATGCGTGCCAGGCAGCCATTTGGCCATCTTTTGTGCCACTTAGCCCCGGCCACCCGGCCATTTGCCATTTTCCATTGGCCACTTGTCTCTGCTCTAGCAGCAGCCACAATAATTTAACTCTGGAGAACCCCAAGCTGGCGAGTGCATGATTAAATTCAACCAATTCGTCCAAAACAATTTAATTCCATTCATCTGAAAGCGGGATTTTGGGTTTTCCACTTGTCCCAAGACAGATTTTAGGATGCAACCCCCACAAATAAACGAGGTGTTTTCTTAAATTAATATTGTTCTTGTGTAGCAAAGACTCGCATATATAAACCTCACTTTAAGGCCTGCTCTGTATGAAGTAATTAATTCATTCCAGTCAAGCGCTGGCGACTAATCTCCTGCTAGCCACCTGGCATACACCTGCGCTGCCTAAATATAGAAATATGGAAGCAGTCCCCCAAACGAAAATCAATAAGTGTTACACTGAAAATCGCTCAAACGCCACCGGCAGACGTGTGTGTTTGTGTGCTGGCAACGACGTAACCGTAGAGGTAACGAAATTTCCTTCGATTATTAGTTTTGTTGCAGTTGCAAGTGACAAAAAACGCGACACAAAGTCACCTCGCCCACATGCAACATGAGACCTGGCTTTGGCCTCCCTTTGTCCTCTCTCTCGAAATTGAATTTATGGCGAACACACACACACACAACAGCTGCTGCTGCTGCCACGACAGTTTACACATTACGTATACGTCCTGTATACGGGAAAGTTTTTCGGCTCTGACCCGAACTATCCGGCATCCCGAAAAGCCAAGGAACTCGGCGGTGGTGCCATCAGCCCTTGGTGCCCATAAGTTTATCTCTGGGCGGTGGCCCTGACTCCTCCTCGCGTCGGTCCAGCTATCTGGCTGAGTACGATTTTTTATGGGAAAAGTTCAAAGCAATTTTTAAAGATCAAAATGCCAAACGGAGACATGGGACGAAGGATACGAAGCCAGTCGAGACCGATGGACCAGTTGGAGGCCGCTGGGGACCGGACCAATGGAGATGGCGAGAAACCACAGAGAAATCATTTCATTTCAATTTCTTTTCCCATTTCCCATTGTTTTCACTGGTGTCTTCAAATCGGAATTTGTTTTGCCGTGCTGGCATTTTCAAACCACACACACACTCATACACAGCCAAGGGAAATGCGAAAATTACACAGCATTATTTTCCCAAATTACTCATATTTGTCTCTATGATTGTGTGTGATTTTGTTGCTGTGAGTAATTACTGGAACAGTCTGGCCCACTCCTTGATTACGGATATTTTCTTTGGATTCCAAATAAATAAAAAGGAAATGCCAATGAAGTGTCCTAATTGGATTAAGAAAGTGCCCAGAAGTTGCGGGGCATCAAAGTGATTTGAATTTATAAAAATAACAACCTGACAGGGAGGATTTTTGGGTAGCAACGTAGACTTTGACATATTTAATATATCATTCTTTGCTAAGAATATCATGAATGCTCTTACATATATTGTCTGAAAATCTGTATTTTGGCCACAAACAAATCCCTGGCTTAATGTCGCTTTTGGCCCATAAACTGTGACACTATTTTTAGCTGAGCAAAAAAGTTGAACTCATTAATCAAAAGCCAGCCAGCTCTTGACACAAAAAAGACAGGGGATGAACCTCACAGCGAACTCAACGCTGCCCTTTGATGTCGCTTGATGAACATGAAATTGAGATTGAATATTAAAGGAATGAAACTGCATTAAATAATAGTTCCTTTGCTTATACAAATATTTGAATTGTAATAAAAATAACCCTGAAACCAGAAAGGCAATCAATTTAAACGCTTAAGCTAGCATAACCTTAGGAAATTATGCAAAAGTACGAAGGTAAAACAGGTGAAAAGATATGTAATAAAAACCAGAGGGGCAGGGGGCAATTATGAAAAATCTTGGCAAAGTGGAAACTATGCTGAGGGTGTTTGTCAGCGGGAATTTATGCTTGCGGGGAGTGACCACTTCTTGGCCCAAAAGAAATGGCAGCAAAAGCGGCGAAGGCACTGGCTGCGTGAAAGGCGAAATGGCGCCACTTACTTTAATTGCTGCCACGTTGCCGGGGTCCTGCCACCGTGTCAGAGGGTCCTGATGGCCAAATACACAAAGGACCGAGGAGCGTCTCGTGTAATTAAAGCACCACGCAGAACCGCATCCATTGCAACAATGCGTCCTGCTGGACGGTGTTAACTTGGCCAACTTGCCTGCATAGCTGTTGCTGGCCACTCACGCCCTCGTTTACGTTCATTTTCGGCACTCAATTGAGCACATTAACTGACAGACGACCCCGGGCCCCATTGATTGCCAGCCTTTTGTCCCGCTCGCCCTTTGACCTGGCCTCATAATTGACCCCGGCACTAGCTAAGTGCTGACCGTTTCGCAACAGGACCACTTGGCTCCAGTTGCGCTCAGTTTAGTTACTTTTACACGAGTCTCGCACGTCCGGAGGGAGCTGGGTAAATGGTAAATGGAAAGCTTATGAATGTTTAAGCAACTTTCGATTGCGAGGAAAGTTTTCAATTTTCGCTGTAACTTTTCTGTTCTCTCTGCCATGGCAATGCATTAACAAACTTTAATTAATATGTGCGAGCGGGCGTAGGGCTATCGATTGTATCTCTTCTCTGTTGCCAGCTTGCCTGAAAGTTTTCACTTGAATGGATCCCCCGAGCAACAAGTTTTTCGGGGGACAAACGCTGTTACCAAGCATTCTGATTGAAAATATAATGAGCTTTCGAATTAGGCGGGTTATTAAATTTCCAGAGATGTAAATGTTGGGATAATAAATATAAAAACTGCACAGAACATGGTACTAGTGATACCAACTTAAGGCTAACTATTGATATTGACACACTCAGGCAGAGAGACATCTCTTGGCTACGACATCTCCTGGGTATAAAATTACAGCCGAGTGTCGCTTCCTAATACTTTGACGGCACTTTGCTGCCACATCTCGCACACTTTGCATACGTTTGTCAAATCCAATTGAAACCCATTTAGCCCCACACTGCGGGTAACTCGAAGCCCGAGACTCCCCGGGAATTGCCAACGTAACGCAACGCCGAGCTGCATGTCCTGGCTGCAGCCCGGCGATTAGCAAACAAGATGGTGTGGAGTCCGGAGTGCGACTTATCCTCGGAGCCAGATCAGGCGGAGGGTGCGCATAAAAATGCAATGCGTTGCCTGGCAACGGTAAAAATGTGTCACCGAGGGGATAGACCAGAGGTCCTTTCCCAGCCAGAGGATATATGTACAGCAGAGCGCAGTACACAGTGCACAGTACAGTGCAGGGAGCACTTTGGTTCGTTGGGAAAACGCCAAATGACTTTAAATTGTGAAATCGCTTTGTGTGTGCGCTCCGTTCGGTTCTGCTCTGTTGTCGCTACGTGCCACTTGAATTCCACTCCACCAGCAGCAGCAGCAGCCGGGGAAGGAATGAAGTTATGCAGTGTTTTCATTGATTTCCTCCGTAAAGGCCAATGGAATGAGTCCCCCCACCTCGTACTTGCTCAAATTAAACGTGCCAAAAGGGGAGTCAACACCTGCAACACACGACAACACACTTAGTGAAGCCCCAACTCTGACTGGCTGTCTGCTGGAAAATTCTACAGCTGCAGCACTCCAGCCGAGTGACTTGATGCTCTCGACATGCAACGGAAATGAGTTGGCTAATGTGACGGGAGGCGGGAAAGTCAGGCAAATTTTTGGGTAAAAGCCGCGGGCAGGGAGTGTGTGGCCCTGACAGGTATGCGCTGGTTTTATGGCTGATTTGGCCGCTGGCAAGCGCATTCGCCACACTTCAGCAGGCAAATGCGTGGCGCACATTACTCATACGCCCCATAAACAATTTAAAGGCACACATTAAAGGCCAAGCTCCGCGGCACTCGCAATGCGACCTGCGAGCGCAAAAAAGCATTCAGCTCATTAAATATTGAACGCGAATTTATGGCCAACTGAAAGATACACACAACCGAAACGGACGGGGCAAGGGACAGAGATCTGGATAGCGAATTGCAATTTGAATTTTGTCCTGTCGGGTCTCGCAGGAGGAGCGAAATAAGTTGCCTCCCGTGCTCATTACTATTACGAAATTTGAATTTTGCTGGAATGCATAAAAAATCAACATTCGCAAGGGGGCCGGGCGGGGGTTATTAATAAAATATGCCCCGGCTGCTTCACACTCCGTTCACTCCCTGTGCGAATTCAAAGAAAGCGCCAAATTCAATCAGCGGCAAATGAAATTTCCCCCCAGGTTAGAGCCCGGCTCTATCCTGGCCGTAATAAATTTCATTTATTTTAGGCAGCTCCGGCCCTCTGGCCTGTGCGGATTGCAACACTTACAATTAATATTAATTTGGGCTCTGTCCGCCACATTTAATGCAAAAGTTTTGTGCACGTCAGTCGGCATCAGGTCAGGCCGCCGCCACATAATTGTCACTTAAAAGCTTTCACATGCTCCCGCTCCCTTACTTGTTTATCTTTCCTTTGTGTCTCAATTATCCAGCTGTCAGTTAGCCCTGCCACGTGAGAGCCCCGTCAATGTGCTAAGAGAAATTGAACAAATACTGAAAAATTAAGAGCGATTTCGCCGGAAATTGGGGGAAAGTTTAGTTTTAGTTTTTATTAGTTTGGTGGATACCACAAGGATTCTATTCTAAGCTAACTCTGTTTACCACAAAAGCTACGTTATTGTATTTTTAATATCAAACAAGTAAGAAAGCTACAGTCATTCGTGAACGACTGTTATATACCATGTACCAAAATATATCGCCGCTCGAATTAGCTCCCGATTATAAATAAAATCGGTAACCAGGGAACACCACGTGGAGGCCAATGCAATTGCAAAGGGGTCAAAAAGAGACCTACGAGTCGACTTGAGTTGATTAAATATTTCTAAAATAAGAGTAATCTAAACATCTCTCATCCTTTTTACGCTTCTCCTTTGTCATGTCTTTGACAACGATAAACAAAAGTCAGCTGATCTCAACTTTTGCCTATTAGAGAAATGTAAACAAACTCGCTCTTTGCAAAACCACCACCATATCATGCAGTTGCGTGTGCAAGACAGAGACAGAGATAACCCCTCCTCTCTTTTTTGAGCACGGGAGTTAGTTTCTTGCGCTCATCAGTTTTGTTGTGGTTTTTGGGATGCACCTGTTGCTAGCTGCCAAATAGATAACACACTGATAAGTAAATAACTTTTGTGTTTTTCATCCGATCTTTACCAGATTTTCGGTATTGATACATGTTCTACATATGCATACCTATGCACAAAAAGAAAGATATATGGTAGTATTTGCGGCTGCAAAACGTTTTTATTGATTTGCGGGGGAGTGGGAGGGAAATTTTTAAATCTGAAACTTGATCTGCGTGCAAAACATTCCGACCTACATACCGAATTTGGTGGCTCTAGCTCTTATAGTTGCTGAGCTCTCAGCGTTTACACAGACGGACAGACGGACAGACAGACATAGCTATATCGACTTGGCTGTTGATGCTGATCAAGAATATATATACATTATGGTGTCGGAAATGCTTCCTTTTGCCTGTTACATACATTTGCACGAAATTAATATACCTTTGTACCTACGGTACATGGTATAAAAACGTTTAGTTTAATTTAAGAAACTATCTAGAACTCTAAATCAAAGGATATGTTTAAGTAAATATATTTCCTTTAATGCAAACCTTTAGCCATGGTAGAATTATACAAGGTATGGCCACTCTCCAATAGCACTCTCTCGTTGTTACCCTAAGATTCAGTCGCTCTCAAGTGAAACACTAACACAATCAAATATCGGTTACCCTACGAGAGAGCCCTGTCTTCACCTTATATAATTACACCATGTCTTTAGCGTTGTATCTCTTCTTCTGGTTTTGGAATAGTGACGAACCAAAAATATGGATAGTCGATTGAAAACATCGATGTTTCGGAAATTTTCAAAAACATATCGATGTATCGACATCGATTTCCTTTAATTTCAAATAAATTCTTCAGGTTAAAATATCATTACATTCAGCGAAGGCTTATTATTAATTTGTACTAAACATAGCCTCAAAATTCACCAAATCACAAATCCTTGCCTTACCTGAAAACCCTCATCATGTCTTTCACTGTACCTGAGGCCAATTAACAAACCTTTTCAATTATAACTTACAGCCAGCTCCTCCTCCTTATTGCCAACGCAGCGTATGATTTAACGCTTCGCTGCAGTCTGAAGTGAAAACTCAAAGTTCCGAGCCAAAATTAATAATTAACTATTTCTGGGCGTTACGCGTCCCCAGCCCACGTCACAGGACCAGCTGTGACCGGCCACAGGACGCGTGGTGGGAGCTGGGGGACTGCCCACAAAATGCCTTTTGCTTGTAAATTATAATTGTTATTAATTTTTGCCAATTTGCATGATGATAATGATGATGATGATCAATGAATGGCCGCCCGCGCAGAGCCCCGGCTGGTGTTAATTAAAAACTTTCCGAGCGACAAAATCGATGATGAAATTAAGTAAACAATCAATTTGCGCCGGCCAGGAGTGAATGAATGAGTGAACGCCGCCTTAGTCCTGGCAGTCGCTAAGCAAACACTACCTCCCGCCCCTCTACGCTCCTCCTCTGCCCCCCCAGAACCCCTTGGCGGGCCACCCCTGGTGTTGGTATTTACGGGTATAATGAAAGTTGTTCTTGTCCCCCATACAAGCGAAACACATTCGCCTTTGTTCCGGGGGCCTGGAGCAAGGTAATTCATTTGGTCTGTGGTCCTGTCCCGCTGTTTCTGCTAATAAAACATGCCCTGCACTGGGAGAATAATTAACGGTTTTAGGATTTCTTTCTTGAATGTATACAGGGGAATTCTGCCCCCCATTTGCCCAGTGTAAACTGTTTGGACAGCCTGTGGCTGTGTTATTACAATAAAATGGCAAACTCATCGCACTTAGCCAGGCCTAAAGTATGATGGGGTCCTTCGTCCCCCCATATTGCCAATTGTCAACAGTCATTATGGGGGCCAAAAAAACTTTGCCATCGCATCTAAATATATAAAATTTTGACGCTGCACGTGTCAGGCAAATAAAGAGCGAAATTTACCAGAAAAATAGTTGAGCCAAGTTGGAATGAGTTTGCGGAGAAACTTTGCCTAAATAAATGATGAGCGAAAGGTGGATTCCAACTTATCCCCCGAAGTTTAAAGTTTAAGTTTCCAGTGGGAGGAAGTTTAATGATCCTTGATTCAATACTTCCTGAAAAACTCCCACATTTCTCGCTACACTAAGCATTATTACTCCCTCATTCATGTGTGAAACGAGTAGTCAGGAATATGCGATTAAGCTTCGAGGAACAGCGTTTCACTGCATAATGTAAGCAAATTGGATTTATGCCATTAAATGCCGTGCGAACTGCGTCAGGCCGCGATGTTGCCGCCTAATTATTCATGCATAAATTATAAAAATAAATTGTTGACACGAACCAACTCTCGGCCTATATATCCAGCCTGTCAACATGTTGCTCGCGGCATTTAAGCCAAATTTAGGGGCGAACAAACTGCTAAGGCGGCTCAGGCGTGTTCTCGCGGCCGTGTAAACAAATTAAGCGGCTTAGGATTGCATGTGTGAGGAGCCTTAGAGATGGCTTGGCTTCTTGTTGGCCGTTTGTGGCTCTCCTTTTGTAATTAAAACACTTGGCGAGCGTTTGAAAGGCGTTTTGTGAGAGCGCGCAGTCCTAATGGAGCCATTTGTTGTGTTAATAGGGACGTGGCTGTGCCGGTTATGATTATGAAGTCGTCGGTGCCTGCAACTAGGCTGGTAATTATTTTTTAATTTATTTGCGTAATGCTAATTTGAAAACCACTTTTCAAACCCTTCTTTTGTGGCTGGAATACCTGCGAGTTTAAAACCATTTAAATATTTCAAGTACAGCCTTCTCTGTGGTTGTAACCGCACTCAACAATGTATTTTAAAGGACCTCTCGCTCTGGAAGATGAAGTGCCAGCCTGGCAGCCTGCAGGAAGTGCATGGAGCCGCCGTTTCGCATAAATTATGCAGTTGTTGGTGATGCGCATATCGATGGCATTTTTAATTGAACTACCAGGCAACCCGAAAAGGAAAAATGCCGCCTCTGCGAGGAGCTTGGGCTGGTAAAGCGGTTGAAATTTAATTAAATCAATGTGTTGATTTAATTGAAACGCAGTGTCACTGACAGTGTCCATCTTATTACGCTTCGCCGGGCAATGCAATTAATTTACATGATAGTGCACCTTACCAGCAGCTTTACTTTTGGCACTTTTCGGAGACCTTAAAGGGCAAGCTGGATTCCCATTGTGTTTGGATTGAGATCTTCCACATATCTGGTTAAATATTTACAGGGCTGGCCGCTCACAATTTGGGAAATGGCCGAGCAAACTTGCAAATGGAATGTGGAAAACAGAATGCAAGCTGAGAGGTTGCAAGGCCTGCAATTTTCAACTGGCTGACCTAATTTCTTCAAAATTCAACTTTATTCTTTTCTAGGAAAACGATACAAATAAAGGAAGCAGATTCGATGGGAATGATATCAGTTTTCATGGTAAAATATGGCGCTTTGAACAAATACCTCTATTAAAATAATAAACAGAATTAGATACATTTTTAGTTATTTTCATTGTTTTTCAGACTTCAAAGTCACTATAACCTTTTTTGTATTCCATTAATCCCAGAGTCAGACTATGCAATATAGTAAAAGTAAAATATGAACCGGCAGCGCGTTGACAGGCTGTCCATCAAAACTGTCCCTTGTCCCTTGTTCCTTCGGCTGCAATATGTCGAACGGCTTGTCTGTTTGTTTGCCAGTTTGCTGCAACAACAGCAAAAAAATATAGACAACTAGACCATCGCCCCCTTCCGGCCAACTATCTGTGATTGTCATGCACTTAGCCAGGCCCGACATAAGCCGACTTCGGCTGGCTGTGTCCTGTCAGCTGTAAATTTACGATTTTCCAGCGGAGGAAAAACTGCGCAAAATATAAGGCATAATAAAAATCTTGATTTTACGTTGAGCTTTGCCTGTGAGGAAAATTTCATTGGCAGAGTCGTCCCCCCGCTTGGATAATTGATGGAGACCTCCTCAGCCTGACTCTTAAAGCTTTCCGGGCAATGACTGCAAGTCGTTCCGCTTTATTTTCCTTTCCGTTTTCCTCTGGTTAGGGTTTTTCCCATGCTTTTTTTTATTGTATTTGCATTGTCCTGTTGCCCTCGCTCCGCGCCAAAGGCTGGGGCGATGGCAAATATTTGACTTAAACTGAACTTTTTCCTAGCTCGTTGCGAGAAGAGCAGTTCGGCGGTTACCAGGCCCTGGGTTCTTTACTTTTCACACTCAACCTTTCGACAAGGCCCTTGGTCCCCCTGCACGGCTGGCAGTCTATTGGTTTAGCCTATCACACACTCGGAAAAAGGAATATTTATTTAAGAAAATTAAGTTTTAAAAATGTAAATATATCAAGTAATAAAGAGAAGCAAGTCAAGTTTAAATCGGGAGACTTAAAATACAGTTTAAAGGCATACTCAAATACTAACTAGTTCTTTTAAATATCTTTGAAGCCCTCTAAGCTCTCCTAATAATTATCAAACGATGTATCTAATTTCACAATTAATCCTTGCAGTGCAGTTAATACACATCCTGTCGTGAAATGAGTTTCTGGCCGACGGTTTTAATGCGGTTAAGTGGCCCCGACCCGACCACTTCTGCTGGGCTGGCATATTTTGACAGCAAATTGACCGACAAACGTGTTTCCTAATGACATGGGAATTCAATTTGGCGCTGGTTAAATCATTCTGCGCTGTCAGTGAATTAGTCCTGGATTTAATTGAATGAAACAAACGAGAGTTACGCTGCATTTGCGTAGCGAAAGAGGTAATGGAAATATAATGATGCCACAACAGACGCCTTTCCACACTCTTTCGAATGAAGACCGACATGCGAGGCGTCCATTTCCGCAGGCTTCCCTTGGGAAGGAACCAAGTCCAATCAGAGGCACACTCATCCAGTGTATATACCCCATGTCAATCAGCAAATAACAATCTGACAAATGCAAATACCAGAAATTCAAATTGTATGCCATATAAATAATTCACAGAGCGAAAGTGGGAGTGGGAAACGTATGAAAAGTTTTGTGCTTTCCGCTCGCTGTTACAATTTAAATTTTAATTAAATGATAAAAACGGCAAACGGCGCAATCAGAGTGCAAAAGCGTAACTTTAGCCAAGGGATTTCGTTGTTTATTCCCCCCCACAATCCTGCGGCACAAAGGCGTAGCTTAAGTTGAGAACTTAAACCCCTTCCGAAGGATACGACACCTCACGTGACGCATTCGCCCGGGTGTATGTATCCCTCATGTGTCACCTTACATCGTTTTTCTTCCGCCCAATTCTTTTTTTCGGTTTCTCTTTTAGTTTACTGACTGACGTCAATGGATTGATTTTCGAGTGTGTCTCCATTTCGATCCGTTCTATCCCTAATTGCAACTGGCCGTCGCCCGACTCATCATCAATAACACCCTGCTCGTCCCTCGCACGCATTTATTATGCAGTAATTAATTGTCGCACTCCAGGAATCGGAGCGGACCCAGACCCCAAGGCGGTCAAGGTTGACCCCGGGCCCCCACATGTCGGCTTTATGCTTTGTTCCCACACTCAATCCGGCCTGTCAGAGCCCTTCGTGGCCCGGTGGCACCGTAAATGCCCGGGCATATCGTCACATATGTCATTTGTGCTCTGTTTATGGCCCAGTTTTTATTGACATTGATGAGTTCACGGATAGCCGCGGGGGAAGTAATGATGCCAGACGCCTTGAACTCACGACAAAAACCTTTATTGAGGCTGAAAAGGAATGCTAACTGCATTGCGTGTGCGGGGAGTATATATTAATTGTGTTTATCTGTGTTAATAGCCATAAAGCGATCATTACAATGAAGCATTTGAATATTATTGCTTGTAATCGGTTCTTCAGTACATATTTTCGGTGCCTAGTGTTCTTTCAGCAGTTGTTTTCATTGCTTTTCTGTGAAATTTAATATTTTAAGACTGATTGTTGAACCTCCTGGCACTCCTTCTCCAGGCTATGAATACTTCCGCCATAAAGGCACAACTAGCCAGAGCATAACCAGTAATAAGAATACAAAAGGTCACTTTATAATCTCTCAGTTTTAAGGGATTGCCGCCTATCTCAGGCGGCAATCGGTTGTTGCTGAAATATTCCCGTATCGAGGTTTTTATCCAATGGGGAGACAGGCCCACACTCCAGGTTTGAGAGACAAACTCCTTTAGGGCCAGGGCATACTCGGAGTTCTTGTGCAGGACAGCGGTGTAAGGCAGCCCGGAGACTATATCTAATTCCGGGGACTTGCACAGGACCTTGCGGTAGCTACGCTTCTGGATCATCGAGAAGGGATCCTCGGCATAGGAGTAGGTCTGATAGGCGTAGCTCGTGTTCAGCGAGACCAGCATACGGATTTGCTCCGCACTGCTCGTAGCCACGACATTCGGCAGGGTCTTGGCTATGAACTCCGGATCCATTTCCTCCTTGATCCTCTTCAGGTTTACGTAGTTGAAGACCACCGTCAAGTTGCTCTCGCGCAGCTGCTGGAAATTGAGGATGTGATTGTACTGGGGAAACATGGCCATCACAGTGTTATATCGAGCAATTGTTATGGTCGAATGGATCATTCCCGCGAAAGTCATCACCATGAGTAGCACGGCCTTGACGGATCTGTAGCGATTTCCCCGGGGAACGGACATAGCCAGCAGGCAACGTATCATCCTCAGGTTGAGTACTATTCCCAAGAGGTCCTGGATGTCATGTCTTTTGTGGATTATATTGTATATTTTTCTGAGAAGAACCTCCACAGCACTGAGCAGTATATATGCCGCCACAAAAGAATAACTTGGGGCTAAGCCGTACAAGAGCACAATCCGTTCTCCCATGGTCATCTCCATGCCGCAGGGCACTACGATGGACAGGGCAGACATGCCCAGAAAGCAATCGGTTCTACTCAACTCCGGATGTCTGAAGTTAACCAGTTGCCCAGTCATGGGCAGATCGAGTTCACCCCGAACGGTGCTCTCCATGATCTGCCATTGGGACACGGTTTCGTTGCCCATCGGGGGGAGTTGCTGCTGCAATGTAATATTGTACCTGTGGGCAAAGTTCCTCATAAGCAGGTACAGATAGCCATCGTACCGCTTGCGTCCAGTTCGCTGATCTGTGTGAACAAAACTTCGCGGTGGCACCATGTCGGGCACTGTAAGGGCTTTCTTTCCCTTGAAGTTGCACCACAGGCAGGGAAAGATTTTCCCCTCTTCAAAGGGTTTTCTCGCAACTTGAAAGCTGGGCCGGGGAAATGGATATAGTCTCAGGAAACGCTCGGCTTTTTCTATTATCAACAGGTTGAGAAACTTGTGCTCAGCTGCCTGATGTATAAGGATGTCCAGGAGCTTCTTGCAAGCCCTGACCGGCAGCCATATTACAGTCCTGGACGCTCTTATGTGATTGAAGTTGGCAGCCAGGGCTGTGAGCAACGAGGTATCCTCCAGGGAGTCCATGTAGACCAGGGCCAGAGTCGCCTTGCTGAGAAAGTTCACCAACTCGATGCTCTGGGTCTCATCCAAGCGAATTGTGGGCCATGGCAGGGGATAAAGCTGCTGCAGATGGTCAGTGGTTGACTTTCTCTGCATCACTAGAAGAGTGGGAATCGATTGCTCCCTGTGCACTGAGTCGAGGAAGTCCCGGAGGAACTGTAGTTGCTCCAAGGGGGCCACTGCCCCACTGCTGACCACAAACCAAAGAAGAATGGTGAATTTCCTCATCACGCGGGATCTTTGCTTATTCAACTGATGCCTTTGGCCGGAGGTCCAATGCTTTTTAAACCCATATCCATAAATCTCTCTCGGTGCTAATGTAATTTAAATCTAGACTTTGTATCTAAAGTGCTTTATAAATGAAACCAAACATTACGTATACGCACTGTGGCACTGCGATTTGATATTAAAATTAGCATGAATATTAAAATCACATTACTTTTAGCGCCGCGAAAAGCGCCAGGTTGCTACATATTTAATTAAAGGCCTCGCACACTGTCCCCTCCCCTCCTTTGAGCAGGGGAAACTTTCGAACACATGTTTGTGTCCTGCCATACGGTTAGTGCTTTTATTCCGGTTTTGGTTACTTTACCCATAAAAAACCCACTCGAGCTGAAGCCCCTCAACGACATAATTTACAAAGCGCTTTGGCAGCTGTCTACCTCTGTCTCCAGGATCCTGGCTCCTGGTGCCCCGTCTCCTGGCTCCCGTTTCCCGTTGCCGGTCTGCTGTCGCCTTACCGACACTTCCGGTGCCACCATGTTCGACGCTCCTCAGCCCTCTTATCGTTGTGCCACTGTCAGTTGTGTGTTTGCCGAGGGCAGAGGTCGGAGGAGGAACAGTTGGAGCATTTCAAGCGCATTTAATGCGCATAATGTCAAATGCAACAAAGCAACAGAACAGAAACAACGAAACCCCATCACAAAACCAAAGGGGGGTTCGGTTTGGGCAAAGGGCAAGCACACAGAATATTTTTAAGCAAGCTTAACCACTCGAGTTGAAATAAATTCCTTCATCTGATTAGGACAGCGTTGAGCTAAGTTGTTATCTGGCTAATTGGGAGAAGGGTTGGCCATAAATACTTATACAGGACTTTTTCGATAGAGTGAACCAATTCTAAAGCGGATTTCAAATTAAGGATTATTTGTTGCCATTAACAGCTGAGTTTTAATTTGATTTATTGTTTTTAAAATTTGTATAGGAAGTAAGATTGATATTTAAGTGTTCACGAAACAGGACACAAATATTCTTCCATGAAAATCTTTTAAGATAGTTAAAGTCTCTCAAACTTATCATCTTGATTTAATTTATCTTCAAAGAGAATTCTGAAGTTTACCAAGGATATTATTGTTTGAAAAACTTGAATATTTAAATCAAACTTTTAAGAATGCTTCACTTCTTCTATTAAATTTTAAAGCAAAAGATATATTTTGCAATTAAATCCAAACTATTAACCTCACTGAAAGTTTAGTTGTAAAAATCATCTCTCAGCAGCTTCGGTCTCAACCAAAAACCCCAATCACACTTAGGACTTGAATGCATTTGAAATGTGTTAAATGCGCTTCCGTCTTAAAAACTCTAGCTTCCCTAGACTCCTTCCCGGAAAACTACTTTATTTTTATTTCACCAGAGTCCCGGGCACTTTGAGCATTCTTTATCTGGCTTGAAAGATCCCGCAGTGCGCGGTGGCCAAGCCCAAATAAATACCGGGCCCAAACTACTTCTGTCCACAGATAAACTTTTATTGATGTAAAAAATTACGCACGTAGAGCAAACAAACGGGAAGTACGGGCACAAAGAGAATTGCTAAGGAAAACAGGGCCGGAATGCGGAATCCGGATACGGATGCGTTCGATTCCTGTATTCACTTTCGGTGGCACACTTGAGTCGCTGGCGGGAGGTGAGTTGCTACACATACCTTTGGCATTTTCCGCGCTACAGTGCGGCAGGAGGTGTGGTGTTTATGATTTTATGTTTTGTTAGCTGATTTTCATTACAACTTCCTGCGGGTTGTTGCTTTCGCCGTGGCTGCCAACGAGGCCCAGAGGAAAACGGAGTGCGCGAGCGCGGCATTGGCCATAAATTCAGGACGAAACTTTCGGCAGCTCCCGGAGAAGTGGCTGCGACCCTGCCTCTTGTGAGACTCCGAATAAGTTACGGCTCACGGGTCAACTGGCTGGTCACATTTATTTACACACACTCACACCCGGCGGATCTGCGTAGACAGCCACAAATTCACGGGGAAATTTTATTGCCACTTATATCATTCAGTGTGAAATTAAATATTTAACTTCGACCGGCGTAATTTATTATTTTCGTGCTATTGATTTATGCGGTCGAGAAACTGAAGATGTGGAAATAACAGGTCAGAGCCTGTGGTTTCTAAGATTTACGGCAGCTCGTCAAACGGATTTGTTTTCTTTAATTGTTATTCGTAGTAATTACAAGTTAGAATTATGCACTAATCCCTACGACTAAATATTTAATTTCCCCGGCCGAGTCACCTGATTCAATTTTAATTAGCACTCCAGCGATTTCCGTTACAAAAAACTCGCCTGAGGAAAATGTCACCGAGGCGACACGACACAAGGGGACACGACACGACACGAAGAGACTCACGCACGCACTCACACACACGCAGCACACGAACAACAAACACACTCCATCGCTCTCTCACTCACTAGCTCTCTCGCTCGCTCTTCCGGCCGGCAGCGAGGGGAAGGAAATCTCTAAAGAAAACTCTGGCTTCGGTGGAAAATCGAGCGTTCGAGGGAAATCACATGTTTCATGTGCAAAGTATAAAAACAAACTGAACGCCGAGCGGCAGCTGGCAAGCCGACAAGGCCGACCGACTAACATATTTTCCCAATTGTGTAACGGGACCCGATCTCCGACAGTAACAGTAACTGTAACAGTAACAGGCCGGAGGATTTTCCGAGAGTTTTGGGAAAGCTCCAGAGCTTTGAAGTAGGCACTGTTAAGCAGTTAACAGGCGACAAGAGTGGGGTAAATGTTGAGGGATTGCGAGATTAATATTTTAGGAATAGGTTGGAAAACACCGAAATAAAATTGGCTGATCTGTCATAGAATAATTTTTGTATATACTAAGAAATACATACATTTTATTAACTTGTTTTTTGATAAAATAATTATACTAAATGACAAAGCATAATTTATTTAATTTTAGTTAAGGCAAAATTCAATAGATTTCTTTAATAAACAATTTTAAAGTTAATTATACGACTGTAAGGCCTTAAAATATAATTTTCCCTAAGCTTGGTTACCTAGAAAAAATGTAACATTAAATTCACTGTGAGCTCTAGTGCTTTAAGGGGTTAAGCCAGCAAGTTTTTCTTCTTGATTCCCACATAACTCGCACTTGTTGGGGGAAGTGGCAATAGAAGTAGATATAGAAATAGACAGGCGTACAGCCTCAGAGTGCAATTATCGCTAGTTTATGGCTGCGACCTGTCCCACTGACTGCCGCAGCTTCAGTCCACTTGGAATTGTGGCCGAACTCAGTTGGAGATTCGATTTCTACTTTTGCGGTTCGGCCACAAATCACTTATGGAGCTATAATTAAGTAAGCACCCAAATAGCAACAGGTGTGTGTGTGGTAACCGCAATGAGATTGAGAATACAAATTTAAATTGAAACAGAGAATTGTTAAGAAATATAATAAAAAACACAAGCTAACAATCGCATAAAAATCCCCTGCTTACAACTATATAGTTTTGTTTTAAAATGTATTGGCTACTGTTTTTTTCGCTTCTTAGTTTAATTTTAATTTCATACATTTGTGTTTAATTTGTTGTATAACTTGTATCTGTTCTCCTTTAATCAACATTTGTAATTGAAATAATACCACTTTATTTGTTTTTTTAACTCAATAATTATACTGAACTAATTAAACATATTTCCCAGTTTACTAATCGGTTAGTAATGGGTTTTCATGGTTTATAAAGACTCCAACTACCACACAATTATTTATTTTCACAGCCTCTTCCTCTATTAAATCAAACACAACTTGGTGGTATTTAGAAAAGAAAACACAACGAAACGAAGGGAATAAAGAAAAACAAATAGATATTTGCCCTTAGCCTGAGTTGAGCCAATAAATCAATTCCAAGCAAAGTCGGCTCGGCACCCAAGACGCTTAAGGTTGTGCCAGGCATTCCTTCTCTGAATTTCATTACGAATGCCAGGCACAGGGGCACGCAGCTGGATGGCCACTCAAGCCAAACAGTTTGCCAGGACGTAAGGACACCGGACCAGCGTCAAGTGGCCAGGATGGGACACAGACACACAACGCCAGCTGCCTCCAGTCAAGTCAAGTGGAAAGTGGGTCTGCCCTGGTGTGGTCCGGTGACAGGGGGCAAAAGTGTGTTAACATACTAATATTCACTTTGCATCTTAATCGTTGTTGTCCTGGCCAAAGGATGTTATTCCAGGGGAATGGAATGACTGGGGGAGTGGATTGATGGCAATGCCAAGGATGGCGCCATGAATGCTGTGTGGTCCTGCTGCTGTCGTCCTTCCACAGCAATTTCAATTGCCGCCTGTAGTTGATATCATCATCATTATTATTATGCGGTGAAAGTTGTGTTGTTTTGACATTAACGGAAGTAATTGCTGAGCAATTTCGACAGGTATGAATAATTTGGATGGTGAGGATGTGATAACTGGGCTCCATACTGAGTGATTGAAGTATGTATATTCCAAGAAGGAGAAAAGGCAACAATTAAATATAACAAGATTATGCTTGATATTTTGATTTCATTGATAATAATTTATGAAAAATATATATTTTATCTCATATCCTTTTAACATTTTACCTAAGCGCCATCTGTTGCTCTTTGAAAGAACACAAAAATCTCCACAAAAGCTTTAATTTTGGATAGAAATACCAACAGATGCAATGAAAGCTACATTACCATTAGGACAGGACTTCACAATGTCCTTTGCATTTCGTTTACTGCTGGCAACGCTTAGAAGCTCTCTTTTGTTCTCTCCTTCCTCACAGATTTCTCTCTCTGGCCCTGTCTCTGTCCCTTCATATTGCCTTCTCTGTCGCTTGAGCTTGAACTGCGAATAACAAGGTGAAAGCATAAGCAGCACGAACACGTGGTCGAGGCGGAAATAAGAGAGACCCTCTACGTGCTCGGGCCAAAGAGAAACCGCAACTCGAAGAGCGGAAAACGGAAATGAGAAAAGGGAGAGAGGGGTCAAAAACGTGTGCGCCTAACGCTCCCTGCCAGGCGTAGCCATTAAGCGCATTTGCCTGTTTGGCCGCAAATCGCATTCGGTGACATTTCACATGGCATTTCCCTGGCATTTTTCGGAGACCAGACTGGCCTCAGTTGACCTCCGGTGGCCCTTTGCTGCTGCACTTCCAGCATTGGCTCTGCCTAATTGGCAATTTCTGTGAAAGCAAGCTGTCGTGGCCGTTAATGTGGCTCGCTCTCTCTTTTGCTGGGCTTCCTGTTGATTTCAGATTAATTAATTTAGGACACGCACGCTCAAAAGGTGCAGAACTAATTTCAAAATCTAGCTAATGCTTAAATTCCACATTCTAGGAACTTGTTGCTGCGACTCCTTGTGGCCATTGTTAGGGTGCGCCCATTAAAGTGCATTAATTTCGTAATGAGACCTTATGACGCAAGGCAGCGCGGCATATACGTAATGCGCCCAATGACGCCCGCCTGAAAGTATGCTGCAAAAACTCTTTAAGTGCTTTGAGCAGCATTGCGTCTGAATGGGTTTATGTTTATCCTTGTGGTTAGGAATAGCGACCAGCAGTGGGTGGAGCAGGGGGTGATTTCCCACTGGGCTGAGCTTGGGAAAATGTTATTAAGCTGTTGAGCACGGCAACACACTCGCGATTTATCGCGTTTCGCTCGCAGCGTTTATGCATTGCAAACTAGTTTTCGAATGGTTTATAAATTCACAGCAAAGAATTGGCTGCGCTTCATAGCCGTATGCACAGTGCGGAATCTAATAAATTATGCATATTTGTCGCACAATTTGTACTTGTAATGGGCTAGGAGAGCGTGCGTACTTCTACTATCTTTTTTGAAGCATGAATAGTTCATCTTCTGACTCTGTAGGCCTAAAGTCCTCTCTGGTAAGTTTTGTGATAAAATTAACAGAACACACTGGCATAATTCACAATTTACTTAAAACATTCTTCATTTTAGTATGTACTTGAATTTGCTATGCGTTGAGACTAGGATGTACCGTGTAATATTAATATATTTCATATTAAAATTTAAGCCAGAGCGAATGCGGCCTTCAGGCTGCCGGGTAATATAATTTTCCTTCATATAAATAAGCGAAATTATTTTAATAATTTACCTAAGTAATATACAAGAATGAATTCTCAAATAAAACCTTTGAGGTTTCTGTAATATTTTTGTATTCCTTTCATAAAAGTTTAAAGAAGGACTAAAAATTGTATGACTTGCAAGCTTATGAAGTCACGCAACCAATTGCAAATTTTTTTACACATTCACAAGAGTTTTTATGATATTTTGGAAATAACAATTTTTAAAGACTTGATTTATGTGGTAGTTAAAACCATAATTGCATGAACAGCTTAAATATTTCATGGATACTTATTTCTTACGCAATATATCTTTTCTTTTTTAGACAATAAACAATATATTTCTGAAGATAATTCACAAAAAACCCACATTACAGAATGTTTCAGCGGATATCTGCTGTCAAAAAATAAAAAGTATGGCTCCCATCGCATAACCAGATAAAATAGCACAAAATCAGCAGGATGCCAGCTGCTAATTCCAAACGAATTGTTACGCGTTGGACGGACGTAGATACGGGGTTTTACGCTCATCGAGATTGTCAGTACATGCCGCAGGTTTACGGGGTATCCAGCTCCACCTCCAGCTCCGGCAACCGCACTCACGTAAAACACAATTAGGAGGCACGCACATGGCGGGCAAACACATTTTGCTTTGTTTCGGCTGGCAGCGTGGCATAAACGCAACATAAACAATGCGAAAACATTAAACAGAACGCAGGACGCATGGCTGGCATAACGAAATGCTCGCCAGGATACGCGGCGGCACACATAGATAACACAAATACACATATGTACATATAACTGACAAGGAAGACCAGGACCCAAGGGGACGGTTCGTCCTTCGTCCGTGATGATTTGCGGCATTTTTTATGATTGCTTTATGAGTATGTGCGGGGAGGAAAATACCAGCGAAGTCATTTGCAAAATTCCCAAAATTCCTACGAGAAACAAGAAACAAGCAAAGGTGTTCCTCTCCCAGATAAGACATAATTGATAGCGAGTGTTCGTCAAGGAGCAACTTCTTCAGGTCGAGTACCATAACCATCAGCCAAGTTTTCGCACGATAAAGCCCATTTTCCCCACATCATATTTTGTATACGTACCGCAGTCAACGGATAAAATCTACCGTTAATTTAGGCACTTTTACTCACCTGCAAGAAAAGGGAAAAGAAAGAGTCACATGAGAACAGAGTTAACGCTTGCACAGAAAGGAAATAATGGGAATATGAATATACCTTATAATACATATATGTTGATAAAGTTCCTAGTACTTATGTTAGTTATACTGCTAATAAGCCTTAAAAGACAGTTTTATTTAAAAGAAAACCTATGGAAATTGTTAACCTATTGTTCTACTCTCCTTTTTCATATTTTTCCCTGTGCACAAAACTGTTCTGTGGGTGTGACCAGAAACTAAAGCTCTTAATGGTCCTCAATGGCTCTTGATATACGAGCTGGTGGTGGCAGTAGTTGCGGCGTTTCTGTCTCGACTTTTATGGGCCATTGTTAAAGGAATCCTTTTTTATTCCCTTTTGAAGAGGTAAAGCTTTGTGTGCTTATGGCAATAAAATGGCTTAAGCAATAGAGCGACTGGCTAGTGAATGGAGTCGTTAAACTCTATCTATCTCCTTCTCCTCGGCGATAATCATTCATTTCAATTACGCGCTCTCACACACATCGAACCGGGGGGAATCCATGACTTGGCCCGGCTTAATTAATGGCTATAACTGCCAGGAGCTGACAAGCCAATTACCAGGATGGCTTGCACCCAACGCTCGGTGTAATCGCCAATCACAGAGGTGTCGATCTACACACAACGAAAAGAAAGCCGCGCCGAGCATAATTGAGTTATTTAGGCTAATTGGCGCACACACAGGGTAACGATGACGTAAATTGGCAGAACTGCAAGCCCGAAAGCCGCAGAAGTTTGCACAGCCAACACGGGGCCTCAGCCACAATTGTTGACTGAGTGACTTGGCCCACTTCCTTGGAATGGATGGGAGGGATCCACGTTTCATTCAAAATTTTCCTGATGAATTTCCGGCTGCCGGCGACGTGCCACACAGCCAACATCCTCAACTAAATTGAATTGCAAGTGTGGAGGCCATGAAATGAAGCAATTGTTGCATTCTCTGGCTTTGTGGCTTCTATGAATTATTTATAAAAAGATTGGGTAAACCAATAAAGGTCCCCGGGACTCAACCGCGTTATCTACATTTTCATTAATTTAGACTTAGCGCCCATAAGCCAACGCGAGCTCCTTGCTTATATATTTCCTCAGCCTCAGTCTCAGTCACAGTCTCAATGTGGCCCATCCCTGTATCTAAATCCCATTATAGCCATTTGAGGGAGGCGCCGCGTAGCCAAAGTGAGAGCAATAATCACAGACAAAACTGGATAACTGGATAATAAAAGTCAAAGTGCTAAAACTAAATTAAACTGCCCTCGAGGTCGCCCTTTCACGCATAAGCGATTTGTGCGTGGGTGTCAAAGTTGATTTAAGATTTACCCCCAGATATTCAACGCCAGAATTTAATGGCAGCGGCACATGCTGCGTATACGCAATGTGCGAGAAGCTGTTCAAATTTCATTTGCCTATATCTACTAAAATTTATGGGAAACAATTATGCATAAATGGCTGTGTGTTTAGTTGAAATGTGCAAATATGGCAAAATGGGAACAGCAGACTCAAGTCTGTGATAAAGTAAAAATAATATGCTAAAAGCTTAAATGGTACTCAAGAGTGCTAAAAAAAAAGACCATTTGTACCCATAAATCACGGCTTGTATCTGTTTGCTTGCGGTTGAATTTAAATTAAATTTATAAGCATAGAACTTTTTAACACACAAATAAATACAAATGTTTACATTTAAAGGTATAAGTTTCATTTAATTTAAAATATTTTAAATCAATGTCTGCAATCAATCGATGTCCAGACGACCTTCATAGATTAGCCGTAATCAGCTGGGGCTTATTACGCTTCGTCATGTGTCACGTATTCCCACAGAAAACGTAAGGAAATATTTTCCTTTGTCAGGCGGTTTGCTTGGATAAAAGCAAATATTTATGTAGATTTTTCGGCACGCAATCAGCTTAGGAATACAAAAAAATAACGCATAAATTCGCCGGAAGGCAGGTCGAAAGCAAAAACAACAGGGAATCTAACCACATGTCGCAAATTACAAAAGGACTTCAGATGCACTGGTGGAAAAATTTTATAAGTTTTAATTTTATTTCTATAAGGAAAATCAAGTCTATTTAAATTTCCCTTTCTTCCACACTCATACTGGTAAATAAAATACTAAAAAAAACCAAAATTAGGATCACGTATTTCGAACTGTTAGTTTGATTTTGATAAATATATCAACATTTTGTTCATTTTTATTATTTACATAAAATATTTTTCTTTTTAATTCGACAATAGCCTTTATGTATCTCCTAACTATTTATAGTATCGGAACGAACGATCAATGAACAATTTAAATGCTTTTTGTTTGCTAACACTTTCATTACTTTTTTTAATATTGATATTATATCGATATTTTCGATATTTTTGACCTTCATGTATTTATTTTATTATTTTAGATATTATTTATTTTTAATAGGAATGATTGACGAACGTTTTTAATTATAAAATGTATGAACAGAATTTAAATAATATTTTCATTGTGGATGTTTCATAGATACAAATATTTTTGACCTTAATGTATATTTTTTTACAATTTTTTAGGGTGAATGATTTGTATTAAGACCTTTTAGCTATAATTGGCAATAAGTAATATTATACCAATATTACCAAAGTTAGATAAATTCGAAATTTTTAACCTTTGGGTATCTCTAAACTCCTTTTTGCCAATGAAAAAATGAAAAATAAACTTCTTATATTATATTATTCTTATTCTTATGTATGGTTAGATGGTTAGGTTATGGTTATGTTGCATAGACCTTTTCTATATCGATAAAATCAGGGCCGCCGAGAGAAAAACGGGGACCGGGGGTAATTTTGCTTTTACTGATGATCTGAAAATTTCGGGCCCCTTTTGAAAATTACGGGCCCCCCTTAAAACTACGGGCCCGGGGGTAATCCCCCCGTCATCCCCCCCCTCTCGGTGGGCCTGGATAAAATCAATGCATTTTACCTCGAAGTATTTCTTCACTGATTTTTTTATAAGAAATAATTTTGTAAATGATTCTTATTAAAATGTGTACGCAATAACCTTTTCTTTATCGATATTATATCAATAAATTCGACTCTTTTAATCTGGTTTGCCATTTTCGAATCCATCGATGTTTCAAAATATACTATCGTCGAACATCGATGGCACCGACTATCGATAGTTCTCCACCTCCACCTGTGACCCTTATCGAGTTCAAATTGGACCCCTCGACACTCACCTCTCGTCCAGACGCATGCTGCTGCGACTGATGTCACTCCACACGGACATGGAGCGCGGCCGCTGGAAGATGGACTTGGAGAAGCGCCGCACCGCCGTCGAGGGCGGGGTGGGCAGCTGCTGCGGGGGGTAGCCGGCCAGGTCGGGCAGCTCCTCGGTGAAGTTGACATTGCGCGGCAGGCGGTGGTTGAGGGGAGGCGATGCCCCCGAGGGCATCGAGTAGCTGCAGGTTTGGTTATCGTCCGACATGCCCAGCGCGGTGTAGCTCACCTGGAGGTTGTGGCTCATTTCCTTTGACAGGGGCTCGGGGATAGGGATATGTGTGCGATTCTGGTCAGGTGACTCGCTCGGCCCGGGCCTACATCATTTCGGCGGTTTTTCACTTTTACAGTTCACTGCTCACCACTATTTGCCGGGCCCACTGCCTACTGCAGTTTTTCCCAGAGATTCATCTGCGCCGGACGCACGCCTCGAGCTGAGTGTTTGCGAAATTTGTTTATTATCCGTCGTCTGCTGGGTGGTTTGTGTGTTCAATGGGTGTTCACGACATATCGGACACTTCATTAAGCCCAATCAGGCCAAACAATTGAAAACATCTCTCGTTCAGTCCCGCTGTGTCGTCCCTCGGCCACATGGCTGCATGGGGAGGCTAAGTGACAATGATAAATGGTTGACCCACGACCTCTCCCCTCTCCCACAGTCTGCTTAATTGAGTGCAGCAAAGATGCTGCACGCAAAAATTTGCAAAGTTTAGAGTTCAAGTGCCAAGATGATCAATCACACAGCCATTCAATCAGTCAAATCGTGCTACATATAGTATATCCCGGAGAGAGATTTTTGAATTCTAAACGAAAGTCTAAGGAGGATTCTTTTTAAATTTTGTTTGGGTAAAGGCTATTTACGGCTTTGATGGGTATACTTTATAATTTAAGATTAAGTTTGATTTAGAAAACAATAAATAAAATGGTTTATTTATATTAAATATTATCAAATAATAATAAATATATATCTTATTTAAAAAGTAGTATTAGGAAAAAACATTTATCTATTCAAAGCTCTCATTTAGTAAATATTTTTAAAATATAATTAGAAAACAGATTAAAGCTGTGATAAAAAGTGCGTGGAAAACATTACGAAATGGTTAAAATTAAAGCAAAAAATATAAGAAATATTATATATAAGAAAAACGAACATACTTGGCATTCAAGTAATACTTAAAACTAGTGTTTCCCCAAGTAATATCTTCCCTCAATTTCCATTTACTTTTGCAGTTCTAGCAATTAATAAAATGTTTTCATTAGGCTTTCCCAAAAGCAAGTCGGCCCACAGACACTTATAAGCCGAAATGAATTCAAGGCGCGGCGAACAACGCTGCTCATCAGCATAATGAAAAATAAATTTCAGCTGGAGACACACCCACACGCAGCTCGGAAAAACAGGAAAAGCTGCAGTTTTCAGCAGATGACGCAGAAGAGAAATGAAGAGAATTGAGTTGTTTTTTCGACTGCTGCCGGGACACTCCCAACTTCGTTGTCCCATGTCCTTGCTCTGGCTGCAATCTTTTCGGAAGTGTTTTTTGTTCCTTTTATTTTGGTAATTTCATGCGTTATAAGCACATGTTTTCTGGTGCGCTGCTCAGCTAGTTGAGTTCTACAAAACAGGTTTTCAAGAGTTTCCAAAGTGCCTGCAAAGCCTTTGCGAAAAGGTCCCTCAAGGCTACACACTAACTTGGCCAACTAAGTGCCACAATTAACAAATGTAAAGGGTGCTAAACTGCGTTGCCCCGCCCACTTCCTCTAGGCCAAAATTCGGGTGGCACACGCGATTTGCCAGAGTTTAGCATAACTAAGACATTAAATTGCCTAGCAAAAGGTCGGGAAAAGGCGGGGAGTTGGGTGGAATATGTGTGTGACACTTGCAAGGTCATGATTACAAATGTATTTCGCATAGCATACTTTCTGGGTGCGAGCCAAAAGGAAAAGCCAAGAAAATCGAGGGAAAAGTCAACTGGTTCGATGAAGGGAAGGGATATTACAGAAGGCAGTCGGGCTTAGAGTACTGTAAGCCTTCTGTTGCCATTGAGGAAGAGGAAAATTTATATGAAAGAGGGAGAGTGTCTTTTTATTTTGTTTCTATATGTATAGAGCGAAATAAAATTGATTTTGATTGCATCTTGATTGGATATTGGTTGTTTCTTGAGTCAAATATAAAATAAATTTATATTAGCAAGGGGTTTATAATAATAAAGAATTTACTGATATATTATTTAACCATTCTTTAAGAAGAATACACGAAAAATGGAAAATCAATGATGAATGTTTCACTTAGAAAGTAAAGAGAAGAGTTTATAGTTCTCTACCTCACCTCTACTAAGAGATTATTATGGCGCTTCTCTTTAATAACAAAATAGCTTAGCAGAGCCATACTATAATTAATTTACAAATAAAACGAATGCTCCTTAAATCTCTCCTATTTCCTTTAGTAATTAAACTAACACTAAAACATCCTTTAGTCCCCAAAGACCACTGTCCGCCGCACTCCAATATATATGCACATGCATAATGAATGCCTGAAAATAGGCTCCTCGTTTTATTAACTGGAGGTGACCGCAGAACAATTCCCTCGCCTGATATCCGACCCACATGAGCAAAGTTCCTGCCTTATCAATTAATGAACTTTCTCACCCGTCGTGTGTCCGGGAAAAGGGAGGAAAAATGAAAAAGCGAAACATGTGACAATAGTTCCTTCCTTTTTATATCACGCCGGAGAACATTTATTGTTGGTGCCGAAAGGAAATGTCTTTCAAAATGGCTGACAAACAGAACTGATGTAAACATGCGGGAATCGTTGGGAGTTGCTGCGAAAGGCAGGAGCCTGCTCGGGGAGCGCAGGAGGCAATAAAAAAAATGTGTTAGCCTAGCATGTGTTGGCCATAAATTAGAGGGGAAAAAACAAAGCAAAGCCCCGAGACATGAGCCCATAACATAAATGCCGACACAGATCCAGAAGCGAGCTCCGGCGGGGCCAAGGTGCATTCGCTTTGTAGGAGAGGATAATCCTCGGTTGACATTTCGCCCGAGACCCTCAAAATGAGCTTATGTGTGTGAAATCCTTCACTGAACCCCATCTCGCATCCGAAATGAATATCTACCCCTCCCAGGCAAGCTCCTGGTCAAAACTTGTCAGCAGTATCTTACCCTCATCAGCGGCGCTTTGAACTCAATTTTTGCACAAAAGCTGACCTTTTCTGGCATTCAAATGGTTCAAGACGGAAGGTCAGGGCATGGCCCTAGCAATAAATGGAAGATGGCAACTCCATTAAGTATTTACCCAACAATATGAATTTTTAATAACAACATTGTGACCGCAAACTGGGATGGATAACCATCGATTAGCAAAATAAACTTTTCTGTGCTGTCAAGTCATTCGAAAGTTTCTCTAGGCAACATAGTTTCTGAAGTGATTGAGATCTCATATGTTTTATGCTGGAATATTGTGTTTTCTTCCTTTAAAATAAAGTAAATATATACAGGATTTTGTCACTCTCGAATCCTTTAAATATTTACCCGAAATAAAATTTAAATGGGGAAATGCGAGCCCATTACTTTTCATATCCGGAAATTGCTTTCATTTGGGCCATCAACAAACTTTGTTCCTGCATTCTTCGGACCTTTATCTTTTTCGTTTAATGTTATAACACTTTTCTCTAATTTTTGGCCATCGTCCATGAGCAAATTGTGTTTTCCTGCCACTTTCCCCCCCCTTTTTTGGGCTCACCCTGCCAAGTTGGAAATTGATTTGTGGCTGCGGAGAAAAAGTTCAACTTTTTGTGGTCGGGAAATTGAATTTTTATTCCGATTCTGTCCCGTCTTTCTCTCTGTTTGCATATCGATATGAGGGGAAAAGTTATTCAAGTGGCACACACTCGCAAGGTGTGTGTTCACACCTGCCTAAAATTAGCAAGTCAAACAAGTTTATTCTTGGATTCAAATAGATACTGGTCCTAGAGCGTCTTATCCTCTTTCGGTTATTGTTGTTCGAAATTCAAAAGGAAACTTTTGGCTGGCATAAGGAAAAAGTTGCGGAAAAACTTTCTCGACTGAATGCACATTTGTATACTTCAGTGAAAAGCCGAAGCTGACTTAAAGGGTTGATCTCGTTCACAGTCCATGTATAATTCTATTTCTTCAACATTAAAGCCCCATCCAATTTCCCGGAACTCGGCCAAAGGCAAGAGGGAAAACAGAAAAGAAATCACTTAAACGCCAGTGACCCAACAGATATAAATAATATAAGAAAAAATCTCCACAATAAAACAGACAAATAATGTACAAACAAACGATGTCCCCTGCTGCGTGGGCGTGTGTCCAGCTTCCCCACGAAAGAAATCCAGTGCCAAGGAATAAAACAAGAGGATATATGGGATGAGTTAATAAAGCGTGATAAGTTGTCTCTGTAATACATTGAGCTCAGGCAAACACAACCGAAGATCGAGTCAGTGCCTGGGCAGCCAGGCGATTTTTTTTTGCTTGACGCAACCGTCATCACTTATCCGATACATCAAGATGCTCCGAGGGAGCAACACAACAAATGTCAACCGCAAATGCTAAGGGCAAAAGTTAAGGTCTGCCAGAAAAAGATTGGATTATTCTTCCTTGTTTTTGGGTGTGGTCCAAGGCGGGGAATTATAAGACAGAAGGAGGATATTTAAATATTTAAATAAATAAAAATTATATTTTGGATGTGAATACACAAATAGCTGGGGCTTTCCCTATGTTTATTTGAATATTTAAATAGATGATAAAACCAAAGCTGAGCTGAATTATTTTGATTGTGGCCAACACATTTGGCATTTAAATTTCTTGAACAAATGTATACATGAAATGCAAATGACAAACCAAATTAGCATGCTTATCGTTGGTGCTGATTTGCCACAAAACACAACAAACACACAACACACAAGTCCCCATTTAATGGTTAAATGTCCGACAATCCCAAAATGTCATCTAAACGGTCACAACAGACACTCACTGAACCCTGAACTTTGCCTCATTAGTCAATTATTCGAGTGGCGAGCCTGGCCATGTCATCCACCGAGGGATTGACAGAGTGCCAAGTAAATGAAAAAGTCATCAATCTAACTGTGGGCCCAGCATGGAATCGTCATTGGGTTAACTTGAAAGCCGCAAGCGGAAATTGGACAACTTTAATTAATCTCAGTAGCGCCTGCGGAGCCATAAATTAGTTAAACTGCAGGCCTTCCCTGGCGAAGATACTTTGATTATAGCTTTGCGGCTACTTTGTGTATGAGTTTCCTGCCAAGTTATTCATTTGGAATGCAGGACACACATATATTCCATATACTTGAGGCACAAGTATGCGAGTGTGGCATCTTTGGTATTCTCGCTTTCATTTTACTTTGTGTTTTTCTTTGGCTTGCGGGCCACAATTTGCCGTGTGGCATAACCGTAGATTAACTCGACCCTTTGCCAGCCGCTGGTCCTTTCGCCCAACCTCCCAGGGATGAGCCTGGGATTAGCCAAGCCTGTTACATCCCGTTCCGGACCGGACCCCGCTCTCGGGACTCACAAACACGTAGCCACAAAAGTTTTCGCCGCATTCCCCCAGCCGGGTTTGCCTTTTTGCTGGTTTTTCTCAATTTGGTTAAGCTTTCACTTTTAGCTTTTTAAGGTATTTCCCCAGCTTAGCCAGTCAGTGAACCGACCCAGTCCCTCCGTCTTGTTTTCTCCGATATTTCTAGCTGCAGCCCCCGACAAATGAGTGAGAAATTAAATGCAAAATATAACTCATACGCCATGTGTGCCGTGCTCCTTAAAAGTCTTTTACGACCCGCCCCCTTTTATGGGCCTTTTCCTCTCCGTATATGGCCAATATGAGTCGGTTCTTTATGTTATTTTTATGTTTATTATTATTTTAGGTTTTGTGGCTTTTCGATTTTGTTACACTTTTCCCTTTTCTTTACTTTTATTTCGCCAAATGAAAATGCCGGATTATTTATGGCCCTGCTCACTTTGTTGACAGCAACATAAATTACTTTGAAAATGTATTATATATCCTTTTGATGCAACATTGCCGAAGAGGCAGAAATAAAGTCAAAAGAAATCTTAATTGGAATATGCATGAGCATGAGTGAACAATTTGGGAATTGAATAAAAATACAAAATAAATTAAGACAGGCCGAAGGAACACATAAAGTTTTATCAGGTGCATTGAACTGAAGTTTACTATTATTTTTATATGTTTTATGCTGAATTATTTCCAACTTTTTTCATTTTTATCCCGCATTTGAATGTGTTTTCTACTTCAATAGCATTGAAAATAATTAAGAATCTCATTAAATATTAAGAATAAATCAGCAAATGTTTGCTTAAATAATTTGCTAACCATTGCTAACCGTAAAAATTTAATCAAAATTTACCACAAAATAGTTACCACTTTAAAGTTACTCCTTCGACCTTTGCTAAGCTAATTAAACTTTTGTTTTTATTTATTCCCAAATGCCAGAGTGAACCGCAAACCTAGGGCCGCGCAACGGCGAGTGGCTTAATGAAAGTTAAAGTAAATATATAATAAAGTTAATTGGTATGCAAATTTGCGCTGCTCGGCCAATTCCCCCAAAATGGGTGGCCCTCGAAATTGGGCAGAGCGCGGAGGGTGGTGGGTCGAAGGCTGCATTGATGCCAGCGAACGGAATGTGTCATAAAACCTAATTGAAAATTTCTGCCACGAAGCGACGACTGTGGGCGTGTCGCAGGGGCAAGAAATATGGTCGGAGGGGTGGCGGGCTCGGAGATAAGCAAAATAAACTGCAGCATCCCTGTGTGGCATGTAGAAATGTGTCAAGGCGAGTGGCGACCGAAAACAACGACTAAATACCTGCAGGGCCTCTCACAAAGGCAAACATGGCAGCAACTACCACCTACCATATGTAAAAATAAAAATGTTCACTTTGAAATAATGCGCTGGGCTCGGTAAACAAAGCCGAGAGGGGACCACGGGGCGGATCGATTTTGTGCGAGAATCCGAGAAGGAATGAAGTTTCTTCAAAGGCTGCGCACAAAAGTGTGCTATAAAGTTCGCCCTTGCAGCTCCCCACACACACACGCACACAGGCACACCCGAAGGAGCAGGATATCTGGATTGCTGGCTGCTGGCTGCCACTTGATTAAGTCCGTTTTGGGAAATTCATTTCAGTTCGCTTTTCATTCCGCCCCACATACATTATCATTATTTTCCATTACACTCAAGGCCACAGGACACACAGTAACTTTCACTGCTGCTGTCGTTCATTCTTCATTTCTGGTTTTCCTGCTCTTTTTTTCTGTGTTTTAACTTTTGTTGCCTGACATTTTTCGCTAATTAACACAACAAATCCGGCCGACGACACGTGGGTGGTGCTGGCCTTCGGCGGCCTTGGGGGCGCGGGCACAATAATGTCGCTCAAATACGCTTTGATTAATTCGCGGAGGTGACACTGTCGCGCACACCATACCGCAAGGAGTCAGGGTATCGGGTCCACGGATATCGCTCGGTCTTCGGGCCGTTCTGCATCCAACTGGCAGCACAAACGAACTGAGGCTCTGCTACCAATCTTGCCGCAGCTGGCTGCCGCCAAGCCAGCGTCCAAAGTCACGCACCACGCGGAGCAGAGCCACCAAGTATCCTGTCACTCCTGTGTGTGTGTGTGTGTGACTGAGTCCTGTGAATGTGCTCTTCGGCAGCACTCGCTCTCTCCGTGCCACTCTCTTAACCAGCAGTGAATGCTGGACGCAGTTAACTAGAGTTGTCAAATCTGCATGAATAGTAATGCATCGGAAGGGATATAGGAAGCAGGTCCTTACAATATAAGACATATATATAGATATAATAGATGGTAATGTAAGGAAATATATAATGAACGAAAACATTTCTTTGATATAATGGAATGGATGAAAGAATTTTAATAGAATGTAACCGTGATGTCTTGTTTATATATACATAGAGATGTCCTTTAAAATTAATTGTATATAAATTCAATTTACACAAATTTTCAAAACACTCAAAAAGAAGCAATTGTTGGCTGGTATTTCTGAGTCTTAATCATACAAAAACCTAGAATATCCTAACTATAAAATAGCTAGGTTACTAAAAGAATTCCAGAATTTATTAGGAACTTGAGTATTTCCCTAAGGTAGGTATTTCCCAAAAATATATTTACAAAATAAAGTGCTTAGTTAAAAAATGTTCAATTTAATAATAGTAATCAAAATAATGACAGTAATAATAACAATAATAACAATGATAAGAATGATGATTGCTACAAATAAAATGCTAAAGACAGCTATATTTATGCTTTATTAATTTTACTTTATTCTAAACCATTCTTGAATTTTATGTAGATATTTGAGGCATACTTCTATTTTATTTATTAATTTATTTAAACAATTCTGGAGATATCTAACAGAACCAACATTTTATTAGAGTCGGTAAATACAGATTGTAACTTCATTATTAGAAACTTATTATTAGAAATCATTCATTACTTGTATTTAATATTAGAATACCTATAACATACATTAATTATTGCCCTTTTCTCATTTAATTTTAAACCTCTTTAACTGCCCTTTTTTTTATCAGTGCCTTGCTGCTCTATTTAGGCCTCCATTTCCTTTGACAAAGCACGTGTTACATAACAAACAAATCGAATCCCGAAGAGAAAGAGCGAATCTCCGGCAAAGAGAGCCAAGGATTGCGTGGTCCCGTAACCCAGAAGAAGGACAACAAACAAAACAGAATGTCAATTTGGCGCCAAGGAACCAAATGGAAAAGGAACAGGCACGACTTCTCCCTTCCATTCCATTGCGTTTCGTGTAAACATTGAAGCTTTTCTGTGACGTCAGCAGTGTCCTTATGACGTCAGGTGCCAAAAACTCTACAAACACGAGCCAGAAAGCACCATCTGTTGGCCAAGTCGTCAAGCAATAACTTCTGTTTAAGCCATGTTAAGTTAGGAACTGTTAGGGATTCGCATTGAATATTAAAACGCAAACACTAAAGTAATTTTTACTTGCTTAACTTCATATTTCGGTCACGTTCCAACTGGCCAGAAACACTCGATGGGCAAACAAAGAAATGGAGATATTTAAACATTACCAATCAAACCAAAACAACCCGAAAAAATATAATACAAAGACAAAAGCAAGGGAAAATAAGGTAGGTAGGCACCCACTCGCATGGGAATTGAAAAACATTAAAACACAATAGCTTGTCCCCGCCCTCTGGCTTTTGTGTAATGGAAAACGTATTGATTTCCATAAGTGATTGATGAGCCCGAATCGATAGACCGAAATTTCTATGCGGCCCATGACTAATATATGTGGAAACCAAGGTCTATGGACTGAAACAAAAGTGCAACTGACAGCGGTTGCGCATGTATTGGGTCCCTAATTCGGTATGCAAATCCCCCAAACTTCAACGGCAGCCACTTCACCATCGGAAGTGCATTAGGAGCCGCTTCAATATTACATTTAATCCAGATTCAAAGGGTGATGTGGGTGTGCATTTCAGCTTAACAATGGAAAATGTACCCATTCTTAAAACAAAGCACTTGTCTGATATGCATTGTCTTCTCCAGAGATTGACTTAAAGGATAAGAATTTAATTTTGGCTTTAAAGCAGCTCAATTGAGTTGTTTCACTTAATTAATTAAATTACGTACAGAAAAGATCCGATTACAAGGTGAACTAACACTTAATTGGGAGTGAGGTAGATAAAAGCAAATAAAACATTTTTGCCTATTAAATTCCACTCTTTAAGTCGCAGGATTTACATTTACATCCGGCTCGAAGGACCAAAAATCATGCAGGGGCGTCTGCGTTTTCAACAAGAAAGAACAAGATTTGGACTTTTCGATCGTTTTCACTTCATTAGTAACATCAGTAACATCTAGTTAGAATATTCAATAACACATAAAATCTTAAATCTTTTCCTTTCGAATAAAAAAACATCAAGGCCTAGCCTTTAAGAGTTAACTTTTAAATCAGCCAAAAAGTGAAGACAACGCAGAAATTGCCTTGGGCGTGGGTTAAACCCTTTGTGCTAAATTAAATTTAGGCCCCATTCATATTTAAAATAGTTTACATTACATGCTCTTAAGGGCTTAACAAAGAGCAAAATGCAAAGGGTTTGACAAAGTTCAAAGCTGTCCAAAGTCCGGAGAAATTTTGCGCTGACTTGATTACACATTCCGGTCAATATTGGGACCGTTCACATTGATATGCCAAGGAGCACAGGCCAAGGAAAACCTCAGCAAACAGTGTTCCCGAGCATAAGAGTCTGTGGGCGGAGTGTGTGTGTAGTTGATTAGTAAATGGGGTTCTTATAGGCCCATATAAGTGCTTGTGTGTGCTGCAAATTTGTTGTCAATTTCCGGCAATTTGTCGTTGGCAGCAAAATCATTGTGATAAGGGGCAGCAGTCGAAGCAGGAAGACACATCCTGTAATGGATCCGCAGCCAGGCAACGCAATCAACACAACATAATATAAAAGTAAATTAGAATGTGCAGATATGCCCGAGGAGGGAAAAAACCTTGCTCGGTAATTTGCCTCGACGCTAAACGAGAGTCAAGTGGGAGAAAGTGAACCAGGCCAACGCAGGCACTAGTTGATGGCTCAAATTGAGTGTTTGAGCCAGCGCCATCTCCACCTCCTCCTCCACTTCCACTTCGAGTAACCGATGTCAGCCTTCGTCAGGTCGCTCCAATTATGCCAGAATTCAGGCATCTCTGATTGCTTAATCTTGCCGGAATGCATTAATGTGTCAGCGCGAAGGCCAGCATTGAAGCCACGTTAGCACGTACGCACTAACACGTGGGGGAGTGCCTGGGTGCTGTTGTAATTAAAATGTCAAAACGAATTTACATGCCACATTCCTTCAGTTTTGGGTATGGCGATGTGTTCCTTAGAAAACACAAAAAATATGTATAAATAAATGGAAACCTGGCCTATGCTATCCCATCCATTTAGTTTGCGGTTTACTCTACTGTCAGATCCAAACAATCGGGGCAAAGCAAGGAAAATACAAACGGAAAAATAGCTGGCCGGACTCTGGGAGAGATAGCCAGTTGGGGCAGTGATGTACAAATATTTCAACAATTTTTTTTTTAATAAATAGAACAGGTCCAGAGATGGCCAGCGCAGACAAGACATCGCTCACAAGCCGGGCAACAGGAGGCAAAAACACAACAGCTCAAAACAGCCTTGACAGGCAGCAGAAAATTTGCATGAAACCACTTTTAGATACCCATTGAAAAAGGTCTCAAGAACAATATAATTTTCAACTTAATTTGAATTTGTAAAGGATTAAATTTATATATGTTTAGCTGGTAATATTTAGCTCAGTCTTTAGACTCGCTATTATTTATATTGAATCGAACTTCTTTATAAAATGCTTAAATTCATATATAAAAATATTCAATTTAAATATTTGTCACAATACTTTAAGCCCTATTTTCAGCCTTAGCTAAGGATAACCCATCATTTAATATCACCTAAGTTTCCCATGGCCCCCCACAGTGATGAGGGATCTCAGTCAATCCCTAGTGCCATATTTGCATACCCAGATTTCTAGTCCCTATTGCCATCCACATGGCATTTATCTTACCCTGTAAATCGCTTTATTAAAATTGAAAAGGAAAGCCCGAAAAGCCCACAAACAGATCATATCTGGGACCAATGTGTTGCCCTCTCCCCCACTGGGCCCACATCAGATGTGGCCCCGCTGATATGGGCAACCGAAATCACTTGGGACATTAATATAAATAAATTGGCGCACAAGTGCAAAAAAGAATAAATATGTAATATAAATAAATAAATAAAGTGAGTAAGAAGAACATATAAATGTCAACAAATAAGTATTTGCGATATTTATAGCCCCCACAGAGTCCTATGAAATGAGAGACGGCAAAGATGAAATATTCGTACACGAATTGCAATGGAAAGGCTGTCTCTGGGGACGTTGGGCCGAGATTGCATTTCATTCTGCTGACAGCTTCCCGCTACCTAGTGTCCTTTTAAATATAACAAAAAATATGCAAATGGGCATAGCTATGTATATTAGCAGTTACACACTGCGCGTTGTGTCTGACGCAGTTTTGGAGGAGGAACAACCAAGCGAAAATTGCAAAGAGCTGGTCAAAGAGTCAAATTGGATAGTGTTGATGGCGCTTTCATTTCAGAACACGCAACTTCGCGCCAAAGTTCGTTGTAAATAAAACACGGCCCAAACCAGAAATCAATACGAAACGTATAATTTATTCCAGGAAAAAACGAACTGCTGGGGGATTACGCTTTAAATTTTGGGACCTTAAAGCGGGGCACACATTTCACATGTTTTTTTAAAAGAAAATAATATGCTTAAAAATATAAGCTAACTAAGAGCAAAAATGAGTCATGATTTACGAAATTAAGTAGTTAATTTCCATGCAATGTGTAAACATGTTCATTTACCTTTAACCCCTTTACCATTCAGGCAAACTAGGTATAACATTTTCACTAATTTGATTAATGATATCAGGCTATATTTGAGCTATATTAATTACACACAAACATTTATAAATAGCTGACGGAAAGGTCAACAAGCTGGATCTTAATCATATTCTCCGAAAAATTGAAAAAAGTCAAATGTTTCCACAGGGAAACCGCACTCAAATGTATTTTAAGGTTTCCCTTATTCCTTTCACATTTTACTGTTTGCTTGATTAACTTTTTACTAAAAAGTTTTTAGGCATATTAATAATTTACCAAGGCCCTTCAAGTAAATAGAAAATATATTGCTTTAAAGGAAACACTACAAGGCCACGCTCAGTAAGACTTAAATTATTTTTCCAATCGCATCGAACTCGCAGAACTCGCAACACTCGACACGATTTGGCTTTTTTCATTAGTGTCAGGCTGGCAATGAATCGCGGGACGTGAAAATGGTGAAAATCATGAAAGGCGGAAAGCGCAGCTGCTGCCAGCTCGGCTCATCAAAAGATTGAAAGGCGCGTGGAGCGGCGATGGAAATATTCAAATGCCTAAACTAAATTGCATATTTATGCGAGTCCTGCGAGAGGCTCCTCCGAGTAAAACTGAAATACTGATAGCGGGGATAAAAAACGGAAAGAAAGCGGACTGCTGGCATAAATTATGTAACATTCACGTATTTCTTTCTTTGTTATACTCTCGTTCTCATTCACTTTTGCTTTATTTTGTGTGTTGACGAACCATGGCAGTTTCCCGCGCGTCGCTACAATTGCCAAAATGTCAGCCAACATCGCGGCATTTTTGCTGTTTTCCTGCTTTGCCCCCGTTGCGAGTGTCAATATTTATTTTTGTTCATGTGTGCCGCACTTTCGGAACACCGCGTCCCAGTTTTGGTTACAAAGTTTGATTGACACATCGAATTTAGTTTGAATTCTGCTCAGGACCATTCCGGCGCATTTCTTGTCAGATCAATTAACTGGCGCCCCCCGATACCCACCGCACAGCCCTGCGTGATCTGTGAATCTAAGTCAAGTCCCAAAACCAAACCAAAATAAAAAAGAATGGCAGAGCAACAAGGAGACACGGCCAGGAGCAGACCCGAGCCAGCTTGCTCAATTATGCAAGGGCGAAACGTGCCTCTGAAAGTTGGTTAAAAAGATACACCGAAGTACGGTGGAAACCATTTATGATGGACACTTGGCAATCTATTGGGTACGTGCTGTGGAATGGAAGCGAACTAAATTGATTGATTTTGGGTTGGGTAAAGGTTTTAAGACCTTAGGGAATTAAGTATACAATTCATAACATCTCCCGGAGTTAAGAACATTCCATTGGATGAAGCTTAATCTTCACTTTAAATACCTGAATTTATATTACTTTGAATTGTTAAACACTCTTCTATCCATTTCCAGGCCCTACTGTGCCCCTGCCTTGCTGAATTTTGAATAAGACCCGACGCCAGTCACACACCAACGAGCTCTCCTAGGATACGGCAGGGGCGACAGGCCCGCTCGAGGGCTAATTGAACGCCATTTGGTTAGACAGTAATTGATGTATGACTCAGCCATGGATATGCCCGGTCAGGCGTTTGGGGGATAGGAATGGATACCGCCCGGCAGCGCGGAGGCCAGAGTTGATCCTTGGACGGGGCCACACTTTCCATTCCGCAGTGCTTCTGGTTGCCACTGACAATGCAGTTGCTGTGTCTTCTTGTTGAAACTCAAAACGGTTTTCCATTAGGAAATTGTCCGAAGGGAAGGAAAGGATACTGCAGGAGTCAAGAGTTCAGGTCACCCAAGGAGCAGTGCAGCATTCGTACGTTTACCTGTCTGTATTGACCCAAGAGTGAAAGACAAACGTCACAAGGATCTCGAGTGGAAATGACCACGCCCACTGTCAGCGCCTCCCCAGAGAGTGTCCTTGCCGGAGAAGTGTAAACAAACCCGTTGTCCCACTGTGCACTTTATCACGACAACAACAGCCGTGTGTCTACAGCAGGGAAAATAAGGCAAAACTCTTTTATGTTTACTTGAAGGACTTTTTTCTGTTGTCCCTCCTGTGTTTCTGTCTCCTCTTCGATAGTGTCCAATGTTTGCTTTTACTTTCCATGGCTATTTCGGTAGCAGTTTTATATGCCCCAATAGAAAAATAAATCAGTTGGTAAAAGGTTAGTGGGTAGAAATGGGATACAACTGTGGGAAACTCTTACATTTTCCAGGGAAACGTATTAAAAAAAGCAAAGTTCTAACATCAATCAAGCTAGATTCCTTATCTCTTGTTTTCTATTTAATACAATTATTTTTAATTTGTAAAGCACACATTACTCTGAATTTGCCTGTAATTTTCCCTTTTTAGATTATCAACCCATCTTCAATTACAAAGAAAATGTTCTTTTTGTTCACTGACTTCACTGAATTCAATTAGCACAAAGAGCAAAGGCGTCTTTAAGTCGATATTCGAACAACAATGTTCTGGATTCTTCTCCCTGAACTCCGCCTCCTTGCTGCTTTTTCACACTCATTACCGAGCAATCGAGTTAAATGCAATTGCGTTCTCGTTCTCGAACGAAACCTAAGACGTTTCATTTTATTTTAATTGCTCAAGTAGGAAGGAGGAAGGAGCTCGGAGACAATTGGAACTCTTTGAGGTTTGCGGCAGCCGGCGATGCCTTCAATTTGCCGCAAATGAGCTGCGAACAGAACAGTTGCCTTCGCTTTTTGTTTGGCCAAGTAATTAGAGATGGATTTTCAAAAGAAATAGAAAATTCAGTTTAAATGTCACAAGCAGCGATTTCTTTGTCTGCACTCCCAATAAATACACAAAATAAAATAGAGACTGAACAGATCCTGCGGAGTTAGTTAACCTCAAGGACTTAGTTTGGCCTTCAGCTGTGGGTATCTAAAGTTTATACACAGCTTAAAAAGACCATAAATAATACAGATTTTATTGCCCAGCTTTGTCTTAATGGCAAAGCACTTTGCCTCTTCTAAGCTGCAACATAAAAAACGGCTAACACTTCTAATTGTTTGGCAGTTTGTCAGGCAGACTTGGGGGGAAAACAAATAAATATGAGGGAGAAACAACTACAAATATGTTACTTAAAAACTACATAAATAAATCGATTTCAAAATCTGTAACGCTTTTAAATTAAACGGCCAAATTTTGAAAGAAATAATTAATAAACCAACAACAAACTTTTTGAATTCATATTTCAGGAAACACATTTGTTTACTTTTAAACATTTTAGCATTTTGCTTTCCCATGAAATCTCCTTCATAAAATAATAACCCATATCATGAATGTATTGCAATTCAATCCCAAAAGTGATTTAACTCTTTGCATTTTTAGATTTTCCCCCAAATTCGATTCTGCGAAATCCGTCAAATCAGGGAAATTAATAACGCTTCATGTGCGTCCAATATACATTTTTACGAATCGCTGGCGCCTATTGTTTTCCGTCTGCCTGCCTGTCTGTCAGCCAGGCAATTGCCTCAAAATCGAGCCGGTAAAATCCCTTTAAATTTGCATAAACTCGCAGCGAGTGAAATCGGTTTAATGCCGGCAGGATTGTCCTGTCCGCTGGCCCGGACCGTGATCCGAACCGACAATCAGTCAGCGGACTCAGTCAGCCGGTCGGCAGTATCCTTCACTTCCACATGGCCAGGCCCGCCGATTCGGTTTGGGATTCGATTCGGCAAGGATATCCGCTCTGGCTCACCACCTGGAGAAGCTACCTTTTCGGCTTCCCACGTAATTGCTAAATTTAAAACGCCTCGCCGCGGTGTCTGTCATCAGTCTCAGTCATGCATGGGCCGTGTGCTAATTAAATTTCGACGTGGGCAGAGGTCCTGTGACGTATTCCCCACACAATGACTTACTGCGGCAGGAAATTGAAAAAATTCCCTATTGTTCATTGTCGCAAATAAACAGCCTGGAAATCTGCCCAAGCGAACGCTATTAAATGCACCATTGACCAACGGGCCAGGCTAAGATATTTATTTTGTCAAGCAGCAATGAAAAAAAGGAGCTAAAAACCTGAACGTTGTCTGAGTCCTGGACAAATCCCAAAAAAAGTCAAACGTTGCTCATGTTTTACGCCACATTTGCCGGTGCAAAAAAGAAAATGTCAACAACAAAAAAAAGCACACCTCCACAGTCAGACGTTACACACAGCAGCACACAGGAAGCAGCCAGGAAACTTTACTTATAATAGAATTTTCAAGCATGACCATACCCTCTATGACGTCAGGGTAATAAGGACTTTTGGCAAGGACTTGTTAATATTTACATTACGAAATGATGGTTATAAAAACGACAATATAAAATATTACACTTAGTAATGTATTTTATTAATTTTGCTAAACGAATTCAAAGTATCCTTAAGAATAACACTATTCTTTGCTTAATAAAAAACAATATTGGTGAAATACCTTTTAAACGAAATAAATAATATTTAATAAAATTATATTATTAAGTTACAATCTCTATAAAGTATGTTAGAGTACATCGCATATCCCCTGCCAAATAAAGGTCCTTTTTCACTGGCTGCTCCTTCTGGCTTCTGATGCTTTGACTCTCTCTCTCTGCTGGCCACAAATTGCCTTTTTCGCACGTTGATTGATTTTGGAACTTTTTCTTTCGGCAGAACCCCACACAGAAAGTCACAGACACTAACACCCCCAGCCACACACTCAGCTTTGAGCACAAAAGTGGTAATAAAACGGCTGCACTTCGGATGCCATCGCAATTGTGCGAGTTCGGGCTTGGCCGGGACTGACCTCCATCGATCCGAAGGCTATAGTTGTGGAACACATAATTATTTATTTACGAGTGTTCATTCATTGATGAACACAAACGCTGTTTATATTGCTCTTTTGCCTTTCGACCCGCTGCTGAAATGTGAGGGTTCAGGCCGGGCTCACCTCGAGTGCGGTGCTCTTTGGCTCGTTTTTTTTTGGTTGCCAGGTGTAAAAATAGGCGGTGACGTTGCCAAAGCTGGGGATAAGAAACGGAAGCATTCAGGAGAGCCATACAATACAATTGTGAATATACATTCGCTGGAATTATAAGAGCTTTATACTTAAAGATATACTTAATTACAAATAAACAAAGAGAAATCTTAGGAATCGACAAGTATTTTCTATTAAATTTAATTCTCTTCAAGTTCATAAAAATTGTATATTTCACTGACGCCGCCACAACAGGACTCCCCACTGCGACTAGTTTAATAGCAGAACACCACGGATCCTAAATATAGAACTGTATGCATAATGCACACCATTTTGCAGGCATTAAGCCGACAGGAGAGAGCCTTGAAGGACCCTCCGCCAAGGCGGGCAGCCCCAGTAGTATCCATTATTGAAAACGGAACGCCATCAGCCTGTGGGTGCGTTGTACACAAACCTATTATAATTATAGCCGTATGGATTAAGGCAGCCACCACCACCTCTCTCTGAACCTAGTCCAGGATTAAGCTCAGGTTGGTTGGGACAGGTGGGGAGCACACTGGAAACAGTGCCTGTCTAAGGGGAAATATGAGAAGGATTCGTAATTGAATGGGGGCTATAAAGTACCTTTTAGTTTGGGAGATCTTTAAAGATAAATCATAGTGAAGTTACGAAAGGGACGCCCTTCTTATATCACCTGCATCAACCTGCTTTATTATTTTAATATTTTCTACACTTCCCCCAGGCTTCCTTTCTAATGTGTAGAATACCCTCCTTTGTTTTATGGACACGAGGTAAAATAATAATAATTTCCAGGCAGCCCTGCAGTTGATCGTTGGTGGAAAGTGGAAAAAACACGGACTGGCTGCTGAGGAGGCAGCGATTTACATAAGTTATTATGGCAACCGCACAGAAGTGTGTCAGCTCACGTGGGGATGTGTCCGAAACTCGTACGAATGCTAATGGGAAATGTCAGAAATTGTATTTCACAAACAGGCCCTCATTGCGGACCCTAATAGTCCGTATGTATTTCCCTCCGGTAAGCCGCATAATCAGCGCTAATGGACAAGTTGAGGTATTTTCAGGAGGGCCAGAGCTGCACTTTAGTCAAAGTACACCTATCAGGTGCTCAGATTTTTCTTGTTACCTTTTTCCTCAGCTCCTTTTTCTAACGGAAAAATTGTGTTAAACGTGCGAAAAGCAAGTAATTTGCCATTACTCAGCTGCAGAGAGCCTTGCCCTTGATTTTCACCCAATTTTTCACAAACTTGTTGAGGCATTTCTTTGTTGCAGCTTTCATGTTTATTTTATTACCTTGCCCGGGTCTTCCGCCACTTAGATATAATGGTAAAGTCTTCGGGGCGGAAACCCCTTTCTGGGAAAAGGTAAACAATAGCCTCCAGTCGGCTTAATTGAACATTTTCCTCGCCTTGTGCGCATTTTCCAAATCATTTCATGAGAATGTTCATCGAGGATTTTCGTGTGCTAATGAAGCCAGTGTGGATTTTCAGGGATCCTCTCAAGTAGCCCGAACTCTGACCTTTATTAGCACTGCAAGGGCTGGCCGGAATCGTTATATTTGTCGCAGAATGCGGACAATTTCATCCGTTAACGAGTGCCAACAAATTGCCAAGTCGTTCTGAGGTACAACTTGGTACAGCGGAACGTGTGGTCATTAAAATCACGAATTCCTTTGCCATTCGGAGGGGCAATTAAATATTCCTGGGCTGGACCCCGGCTCGAAGGCCGGATTAGGCCATAAAATTGTTGTATTTAAGGAGCCATAAATCTTGATCTCGCCATGCTCTGTCGTCAACGTTCGCAAAACAAAAGCGTAATTTCCGCGAACTTATTAAATATTTCCCATAAAAAAAGGGTTCCGCCGAAAAAGGTATACAGTGTCGCAAAGCCTTTGAGCCCAAGACCCAAAACGAAATTCTTCAAGAGTGCAGCAGGAAGGGGGAAATACTTGGAAAAACGAATATGGAATGCTCTTTAAAAGTTAAAAATAATTCACTTTCTTAGGGTTTCAAGCGAAAGAAATACTTTTCAGAAAACATGTGGCTAAAGTGAAAATATAAGCAACTATAGAAGAAGCAAATGTGTTGCTTATTTTACAGAAGCATGTTTATTATTTTATGATTTTTAAATGCATACTTTAATGAAATTCTTTTATTATTATCTTTAAATGAACCAAAGAAGAATGTATATATTATTTCTTTTAAATTATAAACAAAATATTCAATAAATGTTTATCCAATAAAACTGCAAATTGTATGCGTCGTCGAGTCAAAAGTGTTAACAGAACAGAATAGAATCAGCATATTAAGTTACACATATGCTTGCCTCTTACTGGATTTGTGTACAAACGAATTTCTTACAAAATAAGGATCTCGGAGTGAATGTGCGGCATGCATAATAACCCTCAAGCAGCGGGGAACAAGCCCATAACCGCCGGAGCTTGCTAAACCGTTTATAACCGATTTCAGGTAGGGAATCCGGGCAGGACGACCAGGACGAGCAGGACGTGCAGGCATCCGTGACACAGTAAAAACCCAAGGCACACTGGGCACACCGGCGCCGCCATGAGCCATGGGCCAGGGGCCAAGGGCCGGGCCAAGTGGTTGGGACTACGTGGCATTATAAAGGCAGCAGCCACGGCCACTTGCGCACGTCGCAGTCAGCTGAGCAGGGAGGCGGGAAGGAGGGCAGGGAAGAGGCAGGACGAGGCAGGCCGAGGCGGTTGGGCTTATAAAAAATTAAAATGTTTACGCTACATTAAATGCAAAGAAGGCATTGCCGGCGAATTATGATTTTGCGAGTGCCAAACGAACGCAAACGCACTCGCACTCTCATGCTCAGCCACCTTATGGCACCTCTGGGAGTGAGTGCGAACAACACGGCGTATGAGCAATGCATGGACTACACGGCGGATGAGCAACTGCCTGCGAACTACACGGCGGATGAGCAACCCACTAAGACAATTTGCACACGCCGTCGAAAAATGCAAATGTTTTTATTTGATGAGCACAATTGTATACATTCAGAGGATTTCCATCATTTTCCGGGGGGACTCTCATTTAAAAAATTTAACTGGTAGCAAAACAGTACGAAATACTACCTACAGTTTTAACTGCAGTAACATTGAACCAGAGAACCAATTTCAAAGGCCCCGAAGCCACAACAGGCGAAAATTGTTCATTTTCCCTAACAAAATACAAATGATGAGCAATTAATTGGCCTTCAAACGAAATCACTCGGGTGTGAGATTAATTTATTATTCAACAAACAACAAAAGCTAATGTCTTTGTTATAATGTATTTACATAACAAAAGGCAGCCGAACCCCGATTTTAAGGCATTTTGTTGCATAGAAAATGGGTCTCATTAGGGTTATTAGGGTAGTAAACCCTTCGTTTGAGTGGGTCCTTAAAGGAGCATTGACCACCAGCTGTTTGTAGCTAGCAGCAGAGAGCTTGTCTGTCCACAATTTTTCAGAGAAAGTAACAATTTGTATGCTTTTAAGCTTTTATGCATTTATATCGAAGGTAAAAGTCGCCCTTGAAAATGTTTTAAAACTAAGAGTCTTCTGGAAATTATTTTGTCTTGTTTTATACATATAATTCAAAGATTGTGATTTCTTGCAAATACTTTTATTAGAGCCGAACAACCTTATACTTCCACAGCATTTCCATGACGAAGGGACGCCGGCTCTCCGACATTTTCACTCGGACTGTGAGCTGAAAGCGACCCGCCGGATGGAAGCCGGGCACTGCAAATATGTCCTTGTTCTGCAGATAGTAAACCTTCGGTTTAATGGGGCACTTGAAGAAGCTGCCATTGACCACCAGCTGCTTGTAACTGGCATCAAGCACCTTGCTCATCAGCGGATTGTTCAAAAATGCACAGCCATTTATGTTTTCCGTCTGGTACAGAATTTTATGGGTTTTCAGCACTTTCAGCGTTATGCCGATGGTAAAAGCCGGCGCCCATTTGACCACACGAAAAGTGTAGAGGAACGCCGAGTTTGGCACCTTCTTGAAATACTCCACAAAGTCATGGTCGCAGTTCGTTTGCAGTGATTCCACAGTGGCCTGAGTGTTGCCCTTGTTAATGACATGTGGCTGCCGGGAAGGGGAAATAATGAATACCCAATTTTAAAGGGAAATCCGATTACCTCGTCTGCTGCTTCCAGGGGGAGTAAGCAAAAGAGCCACAGGAAAACAAGACATCCAGCTACCAGAGCCATGGAGCAAGAACTGAACTTTTAATTTCCAGGCCCCAATGAAACTGATGAGCAATTAATTGACCTTAATCGAAATTATTCAGGTGGAATGTTACACTGTTGTTCAAAAATTAAACTAATTAATGGAGCACATGTGCGGAGCATATATTCCACTTGAAACCTGTTCAGCATTCACACTTATTACAGTCCTAAGGCTTGTATATTATTTAATTTTCACTACATTATAAATCCAAAGCATCTCCATTACAAACGGGCCCGGGCTTTCGTGCATCTTGACCCGCATGGTGACCTGGTACTTTCCCGGTGGATGAAAAGTGGGCAGCATTTCCACAGATCCCTCGTTCCTCAGGTAATATACAGCCGGCTTTATGGGACAGCTGAAGAAAGTGCCATTCACAATCAGTTTCTTGTACACAGAGCCGAAAACGCGATTCATGAGGGGATTGGTGAGGAAGTAACAGCCATCCAAATTGTCCACTTTGTACATGACCCTTTTGGTTTTCAGAACCCTCACAGCCACGTCAATGGTGAAACTGGATGCCAGTTTGACAACTCGGAAAGTATAAAGGTTATGGGAGTTGGGAACTTTGCGGAAATACTCCACATAGTTGTGATCGCAACTGGTTATTAAATCTTCCATGATGAAATTTGAGCCTCCACGCTTGAAAACCGGAGGCTTCTGGGAAAGTTTAAGGGATTTATTGAAGGATCTTGATTAAATTGGGTAACCTTTACCTCCTTATTAGCTGCTGACACCAGGCCACCCAGCCAGACTAGAACCCACATGCATCCACGAAAGGTAGAGAACATTTTTGGACTAAAGAACCGAGATATTATGACCCTCTGTTTCGGCTTAAAGCATATTGATGAGCTTTTAATTCTTCACTGTAGTTACTAATTAGGGAGGGGGTCACAATATTTGTTATCATTAAGCCATTATTTCATTGTTAGTTTCCCCAGAGAAAAGTATATTTGGTATATTTCGGTTGAAGCCAGTTCAAACCGCTGCTTAATTATCAACTTTACTTAAGATAGGTTTCATATTTGGATCACTTCAGGTTCTTATAACTCTGTATCGCCAGATAATCTCCAGTAAAATAGGTCCCGTCTTTTCCAGTTTCATTCTGACGGTCAAACGAAAAGTTCCAGAGGGATGAAATGCCGGAACCATATGACTTCCAGTCCTGTTCCTCAGATAATAAGTACCCGGTCGAATAGGACACTTGAAAACCGTGGAATTGCCAACAAACTCTTCGTATATAACCGAATAAAGCTTGGAGATGAGGCGATTATTAAGAAAACCACAAATGGAGAAGTTTCCCACATTGTAAACTGTTCGTTTTGTTTCCTCGTTATCAATACGACTGTCCATAAACATAGTTTTCGCCAAGACTGTGGAGTTGATCAAAATTCTTTGGGTTTCCCCAGGAGCCAGGCCAAAATAAGCTACATGTTCCCTATTGCAATTCAGTTCAGTGCTCAATAAGTATGCCTTTATTTTGCGACCAGTTTCCTGTGAATATTAAAACTCTATATATATTTATAGTCAATATAATATTTCCTATAGTATACCTTCTCCTTTGCCTTGATTGCCATCGAAATAAAGCAAACACTTGCAATAAATATAAAAGAAATACGTCCGCCAATCATTGAACTATTACTAAACTATAAACTGATTGCGAACTGAATAAGTTTTTGACGGGTAACCACATGAAATTACAACAATTAAATGATTAAAAACCCATCAAGATTATCGCAGCCATTCGATTAAAGCGCTGAAATTGCAACGTTGCTCCGCCGGGCTTCTGTTTTAGTGGTCAAAGCAAACAAAAACTGAATCAAATTATTCGCACCCTCCTTTGCTTTTTGTTTTAATTTTTTCCTGCCACTGAATTGGCACTCAAACCGAATTGAAAGGGCTGCGGATATTGATTGGTTTTTAGAGGTCTCTCCACGGATTTTACCCGTGACATAGGGAACAGGTGGATGTTAGAACAATGACAAGCATTGTGGCAGACTCCACACTTAGGTTGTTCATAAAGTCATCAGAGTACTGGAGGGATTTGAGTTTAATTCGAGGTTCAACTGAGTCAGTTTTCAAGTTAATTTATAGAAGAATAAATAAATACTTCCTCATTTACTTTGGTTATTCCCAATAATAGCTTATCCTAGTTTTTCTTGGTTAAAACCCGATTAAACTTTCCTACAATTGGCCTGACCTTTTTAAACATTTCCCCCGCCTCGCTGACAATCGCTTGGCTCCTGTCTTGGACCTCGATTAGCTAACGAGCTTTAAACCCTCGACTGAATAATTGAGGAGACGCCAGACAGGACATCAGCCGTGGCCCCCTCCCCTCCAGGTGGTGAAAAAATCAATTAATCGATCTCCAGGTCAGTGGCGCAACGCAGCTGGGAAATCGTTTTGCCAATTGCAGTTGGCCAGTGTAATTAAGATTCTATTCTGGGACTAGCAAGCGTGCGATGGCGACTGCTGATATTGACACACCGGTGACGCGGGGCGTATGCGCAATGACCGGCCAGCAGGTGGCAAATGGTGGAATCCACTTACCTTTCGCCATCATCGTTGAATGAGAAATCGCCGAGGAGTAGATCCCGGAAACGATAGCGTGGCTGTATAATGCGCGACATGTTGCTGTTGCTGTTGCAGTTGCTGTTGTTGCTGCTGCTGGTGTTGCTGCTGTTGATGTTGATGTTGATGTTGCTGCCGTTAATATTGCTACTGTTGCTGTTGCAGGTGTTGCTTGTGGTGCTGCCAATGTTGGTGGTCGTTATGGTTGGCACCCTCAGCTCCGTGATGGTCCTGGCCACTGCCGCCTCCCCTGGTCCGCCACTTATTTGAATATCACTAAAGTCCGTCACATTAATTAAGCACTCTTCGGCAGCGGCTGCGTAGCCCCGTCGCCCCAGCTGGTGATGCTCCTCCTGCTCCTGGAGATGCCTTCGGCCCGCGACGAACTCATCCTCGCGCGGCGCACTGGTGCCCGTTAGCAGGTAGCCGCCAGTGGCCCGATTGGGCCGCGGCGAACGGAGGCGCGTCCACAGATTGGCGAGTGTCCTGCCAGTCGAACGATGCCTTTTCTGTCAGAGGTTCCCGTCGGCTGAGTCGGTGGTCACCTCTTCGGCCCGGCTCGAGGACCCTCCGCGGAGCCCAGCGCTGACGGTTCCTTAATTAAACCGATGGCACCGCTGAATTTATTAGCATTACAACGGTCCCGCGACAGGTGCGTGCTCGTTTATCGATCTCCATTCGGACATGGCGGGCTCTGGAAATATGCAACACAAAAAGGAAATACTGGAAATCAATAAAGGTGGGCAGCATAAGGAAGCAATTTATATATAAATGAACTTGAGTCTTGAGCGAGAAATAAATTGAATTTCTGGGTATTCTGTATAACTTTTCCTTAGTTTAAGTAATAAAGAATCCTTCGATACACAAGTAAATCTAAGTAATTTAATAAATAAACGATTACGTTGTATTCAAAAACCTTTAAACTAAAAGCGCAAAAAATTAAATGGCCCGCCTTGTTGCTCCTTTTATTTAACTTCACTTCCTATATGAGATAGCTGAACCATCCTCATCCCCTTTTAAAAATAGCTAACCATTTCGTACATAAAATTCCAATTCAAACGAGCTGCCTTTGCCGCTGGAAACACCTCTCCGGCTTGACCCATAAATCCCCGCTGTCGGCAATCCAATTCACGTCAAAGAGCAACAAATTCAATTCAAACAACACACGCAAACAAGTGCCAAGGACGAGCAAACAAACAAACAAAGAGCCAAACAGACAGTCGGACACATGAGTGAGGAGGGCACAAAGCCCTGCATAGAGTATGTATAGTATATAGGGCCACGGAGATGCTTCAGCCTGAGCTTATTACTTACAGGCAGCCAAATCAAATCATCTCTTAGACAGACAAGGCACACAGCGCGCAGATTGCTGGCACTTGAAGGCGCTCCGAGTGCCTCCCCCCACTGGCTGCTGCCTGTTTGTGAAAAATTTACGCAATTATTGCCGCCAGGCCGGGGACAATCGCGGCCAGGTGTGCCGGAGTGCGCGCTAAATAAATAAATTTTCGCCGCGCATTAATTAGATTTGCGCCGCCGTGCATCTCTGTCTCTCTGGCCGAGCATTGGCATATTTATGTGACTGCGGAATATTTCACTTTAAAGTGTTTTTTAATTAGTTACAGCAAATTAGCGCCGGCGAAATTAACAAATTTGTACACAGCATCTGTCTCTATTTTTCGGACTCCTCCTCCTGGCTCGGCCTGAGCGCTGCAAATTAGTTTCTCGATTAGATTTATAGTTTTCTGCCGGCATTAAAGTTTTAGCCCGCACAAGCGTAAGGAGCTCGTAAATTCAGGCACCAACGGGACATGTCTGTGGGGAAAAGCAGCAGCAGATTCGAGTCCTGGTTTAACAAGGCGAGAATAAAGATTAAATTCAACACATATATTCTGCCAAATGAATTATTAAAATGGACGCCATCTGCATAATTCATAATTGGGGTCGCTTTTTAAAGAGGGTTAAAATGGCAAGCCAATCGATAATAAAGAATTCGCATTTATTTTGTTTTGTCATTGACTTTTGTCATAATATTAGCATATGAATTAGGGAAATATTATGCGAAACTATGGGAACTTCCATAAATATTTGTATTTGGCTCATGCTTTATGTTACTATTTAATGAATAATCTACATAATCAAGCATACAAAATATATTTTAGAGAACTTAGTTGCTTAACCAAACCCTACTTTAATTTAATGTAATATTCACAGCAACTAATCTGGCCGATTATTGATTCCCTGAGCTTTGGGCTCGTTAGTTTAGCAATTTATTTGGTGGTTTCTGGCCGATTTCCTGTCCCGTGCAAAAACCCATTTAATTTCTAATCATTATTTATGGGAATGCCGCCACATTAAATGAGGTTGCCCATTGTTATTTCTGTGCTTGGGAACGATATACCCCCGACAATCGACAGGAGCATAATGTCTTAATTATGTTTTTGTCGGCGCACACAAAACACCGATTTGCTGGCCCACGCATAGATGATATTTTTTGGTTCTTGTGATTTATAGACTGCTCTTAGGGGCCTAGGACAGCGAGAGAAGAGGATCTCTGAGCGGACAGATAACAAATTATTGTTTTCCATGCACAGAACGGAGGGACGCAGCCTTTCATTATTTTCCAAAAAAGAAAAGTCCCACTTTGCGTGCCGTTGAGGGGTTCGGCGGGTTGTGGAGCTGAGCTGGGCCCATATTTTCTATACCTTCATATATCTGCGTGTGTGTGCGTAACTGCTTGTGTGTGGGTGTATTCATCAACAATAATTGCCCAGACCGGTGCTCCTAAGCCTTTCGCTCTCGCGTGTCTCATTCAGTTGGCCCCAACCTTATGGAGGTACACTGGGAAAATAAAGCGAATTATAAATAAATAAATATTTGGTAAAATGCAGTAAAATTATTATAAATAAAATAATTAGTAAAATTCAAGGGTTTCCCACTTAGGGATCTTTAAAAGCCGTGTTAAAAAGTATGCTACAAAATTAATAAGTAATTTTTTCAACAACAAGTGTTCCCTTGCAAGGCCTTGTAATAGATTTAAATTACATTTTACAAAGCTAAAAGTTATAAATAATGAACAAATATAAATTAATGAGTTTAAATTAAAAGCTATAATACAAAATACATATATATTTCGAAAGTTGGAAAAAACCAAAGCATACTTCTTGGCTGCACAAGGATTACAATTAAGAGCGCACTTTAAATCTTTGTTATGTAAAACCTGGTAAAGCTGCCACATAGGTAGCAGTAAACTCGTTTAATTCCAATTAATAAAATTTACAAAAAAAAAATAAAAAAATAAAAAAAACAAAAAAAAAAATAAATAAATCTTTGTAGAAAGCATAAAATCTCATAGAAAGCGTTGAAATTACACCTGTTAGCTTAGTTTATTGATTTCTTATTTCGTTTTAAATTTCTTTAGGTGCACTTTCCACTCTCCCATCATCATCACTGTTTGCCAGGAGGGGAAAGGCCTTTCTTGCCGTCTTTGTTTTTCTTAGGCTTTATTATTCTTTGGCCTACACAATGTCCCGCAAGAAGTCGTCGCCAGTTTGTCTTTGTTTCTTCTTTTGTTGTTGTTGTTGTTGTTGCCTATTGTTGTTGTTATCTTGTTGATGTTGTTGCTGTTGCTGCTGCACAAGTATTAACTAAAGGACCCCGAAGCTGCTAAACAAGCCGCATCCGCGGTAGGGTCCCCAGAGCTTCCGCCACCACTTGTTATTATTATTCGCGTTGCTTTATTTTTTCGTGACACTTGGAATATTTTATAACAAAAACTTGACCCGCTTTTCCGCGAAGGAAATCCGCATTTCCTGCTCCCTGCACACCTGCTCATCATCAGTCGTTTTTCTGACTTATTGTTTTTTACTTTTGTTTTTACCATTGTCCCGCCCATCCCTCGGGACTCCTCCTGTTCGGCGCCTTAATCCCGGTTTTATACCGGCTTCCCATTTCTTTTCTCAGCTGCACGGCGACGCTTAATTAAAATTAACATTTCATGAAGAGCTGCTGGCTCCGCAAAAAATACAACAAAATCCAAAAAAATAAAGAAGCAAAGTTGAGCAGGGTGCAAATGGCGTTTTGCAAAACGTAAAATAAAATATATAAAAGTTTGCTTAATCGTTTTATAAATATTTAAGGCTTCTGGCAGTCTGATCTGTCTCGTCGTCTCGCTAAGGGTTTTTAATTCGGGGAGTCCCCTCGCTGACTTTCAATTTTACAGTACAAATTCAGTGCGACCTTGTTGATTTTTTTGGTGTTGTTTTGTGTCACTTTTTGTCGTCCTTAAATGATTTTGGGATAATCTGTTAATTATATTTGAGTGGACTTCGCATTAAATATTCACTGAAAGCGATTATACTGTTGAATTTTCCCTTTAAATAGAGTTAATAGTTTTTAAATGTTTGCTTTAAATTACTCAATATAAATAAAATTGAAAATAAAGGGCTGAACATTATTATGTTTATTTAAAAAAAACGTTCAAAAGGTATCTAAAATTAACCCTAGTGGCGGAACCATTAGTCGAATAGACGAACAAAAATTGTCTCGAAAATGAAATTACATTTTTGATAGGTTTTTATTATTAAAAAACAAAACATATTAATTCTAAAAAAATTGTTGTTGTTGTTTAATTAAGAAAACTTTAAAATATATATAACAGTTTATTTCAGAAGAAAAAATTTGTTCGTGTTAAAGTTATAGAAGTGCAAAGTCTGTGTTCGTCTATTCGACAAATTTTTAGGTACCCACAAGCGGGTGAAAATGAACGATCCCATTCTAGGGTTAAATTAACAAAGTTTATTTCGTAAAAAGCCTAATTTGCATTGAGTTTGGATCTTAGAATATTGTATTTCATACATTTAGAGACGTTTGAAATGCCTTTAGACACCCAAAGGATATCTTTAATACCACATTATATTTATTATTAAATTGTAAATAAAACAAAATCCAATATATGTACGTAACAAATCTTTGTAATGTAATATTTTGGTTAGGTATAATCGATTTATTCTTAATATATTTTCCTGCAGTGTCTTATTTTACCACCCCAAGTGTTTATTGTGGCTTTACCTTAATTTTCCAGCTTAATTTTCAAAAACCCAGCAAAGCTCTCCTTAATTCCTTGTTAAACAATTACTGTCCCCATTCAATATAACAATAATATTCAGTCAAAGGCAAATGTTATGTAATTAACCAAGGCTCTGTGGTCATTAACCCTATTTTCCCTTATGATGGTTTCCTTTGTTTTATTCGGGATGATATACAATGCCAACACAACCCTTTTATTACCCGCTGCATTAATTATAACGAGCCTGCTTAAATACAAGACAAATATTACCTGAAACCCACACGCGACATGACACCCCGGCATAGGTGTGCTCGTATAAGCTACTATCACACAATTCCTGCCTGCTTTTTGTTTTATTTTCTGGTGACATTCGTAATTGAATGCATTATTCAATGGCCACCGGGGGACCACTTTTTTGCGTACCTTTTTTATGACGCCTTAACACTTTGATGGCCGGCGGGGCCTAAAGCTGCTCCTGCTGGCGGCGATGTAAATGTCTTGGCATATTTTACGAGGACATTTCGCAATCGCAACTTTTCCTCGAAAACGAAGCCCCCGCCGCCTCGGGAGGAGCAGAAACTTTACTGCATTTACCGTCTCAGCTGGACACGGGCAGAAACTTTTCCACTTTTTACGATCAGATCACTTGTACCACGGACTTGGTGGGTGATAACTTGGCGGGGGATGATTTGCTGCTCCCTGCTTCCCAGACCTCGACATCGACTTCACATGTTTGGATTAGTTGGCGCAAACACACAAACACACACAAAACACTCGCGAAGGAACAAACAAACAAGTGGCAAAAGTTCTTTTTTTTCGCTTTGGGGCCAAAGTTTTCCCTTACCTTCACAGGCAGGTGCGTGTGGAGGCAGCTAGAGTTAGAGTGCCGGAGCAGAACCAGAAGCCAAGAAACACCCGAAAACACTAAACACCGAGCTGATAACGCCGCTTTTACAGTTATTTTCCGACCGCTCGACAACCGCACGCGCGCATCGCTAAATTTGAACTGAAGCGGAGCGCCAAAAACCGAAAGGAAATAAGGCAGAAGCGAAAGCGAAGGCGAAAGCAGGGCGAGGAGGAGTGAAAACAGGGGCCAGAGGGAGAAGCAAAACATGCGGCGTGGGCGACTGCGGCTCTTATCAAAATCAGCTGGCCGCAAAGCTGACTTCAAGCATTAGCTTTAGCGCCGAAAGCTCTCGACACAGTCAAGGGTGAGGAAATAAGACGCGGGTTTTGCTTCATCTATGTATGTTTATTGTTTTATAGAATAGTTTATTAATTAAATTAATTCAAATGTAGTATATTATTTTTATAATATTTGTATCAGATTAAATTATTCAACTTTTTAAAAAAACAAACTACCTTTTTTATTTTTAAACTTATAAAAATTTAAAATAAATCGATTTTAATGCTTTTGTTTGACTTAGTTATGGTTTTTAAAATTTGTATTTCCGCAAATAATACCAATAGCGAATTACATATTACCAAAAGCCATATGTATATTTCGCGATTAAATATTGAAATCTTAATAAATTCAAAATAAATTGATTGAAATATATAGGGTAGCGAATTCAAAACATTTTTTTTTTTTAATTTTTAATATATATATTTTTTTTTTTTCATTTTCATTGAAAAAATTAATTTAAATTTGAATATTCAAAAATTAAATTCAATTTTTAACTTTAAATCCGTATTTTTTATCCTATGAATAATTAATCCAAACCCGTTTCCAAATTTAATCGAGCACACATTGCAAACTGCAAGGCTATTCAACCATTCGCTAGACGAAAGTCTAGTTTGTTATATACGTTTTCATTAAAATTTAAATTATAATTATATATATTATAATATATATATTAGGCTGGCGAAAATCCTCCATCTGAACCCTCCAAGAGGGCGCCGGCTGGGCAATGGGCACTGTATTATCCCGGACAACGGGTAATGCACTGCTGCTTGCTCCGTCCGTCCGCGGTAATACAGTGTCTAGCTAAGGCAACGGTTCAATTCCTTCCGCTGGAAAAGCCGGAGGAAATGAATCATTTGCCATGGGTGGAGGTGCCTGGCGGTTAGGCATAAAACGCAAAGTGGGTGGTTCCCCGTAAAACTAACCAGTGTATTCTGATATGGACACAAAAAAGGTATCAACCGGGGCTGGGATATCAGCCCAAACGTCGGTGGAAGGCGTGACTGCTACCACCGGCGGGCACGGAGGGGATCAATCCCCTCTGCGTGTCGCCAGCGGTCACACCTCTGATTTGACGGGAGCAGGTCATGTCAGTTGTAATGCTACTGCCACAACGTCGCATGGGAAGCTAAGCCGCTCAGGTGCCATAGTCGAAGCAGACTCGGACCTGGAGAGCGTGCAGCTCTCTAAAGAAGAGGAGGAAAGTCTTCTCCGCTCGCCGATACCAGGCACCA
>VNJV01014715.1:0-18019 GCA_008042635.1 Drosophila nikananu | reverse complement strand
AGGTGCTAAGCTTTGATAAAGTGCGCACTCGAAGGGACGACGAAAAAGTTAAGCCAGGTCGGGCGGGGAAATTGCCCCCAAACGAAATGCAGACAGGAACATTTATTAAACGTGAGACGCGGCGAATGGTTTTTGTTTGCTTTTGTCCAAAAAACTGGAGCTCACATACTGCGTTTATGCGAAATTAATTTGGCAAAGTTAATTTAATAATATGTTCCTAAAAAAGGAAACAATGAAATTTAAACAATTTTTATTAGGTTAAGAAATCAGCATATTGAATTTTGAAATTTGAAAAATTCGAGAATATTAATTAAACAACGCGTTTTAAGCTTCTTACTAAAAAAGTAATACCCAGCAAGGGTAAAAAACAAAGGATAATGGACTTCTGAATACAGTTTACAAATCGTTTTCGATTTAATAACTGTATCCCGAAATAGAAATCATAAATTTCCAAGCATAAACCAAATATATATACTCTCTTTCTCGCTCTTACCACTGGTCAAAGTTTCTCTTTGAAAGTTTCATATGGGAAATAACGGGAGCTCAGGTAACGGTAACTGAAACGTTGCCATCGCTGATTTCAAGCAAATTGGCTGTGTCTGTGTGAGCAGGACGTATGCGTGTGAGCTGGGTTTTTTGTTTATGGAAAGTGTTATTGTTTGACTTTGAACTTTCCGCTTGTTTGCCGTCCTTACACGGGTGCGGGGGTTGGGAGTGTGTGTGCTGTGGACCAAAGCCGAAAATGGCCCAAACAATATCATAAAATTTAATGCGCTCATATTTCATGGCCTAACAAACGCACGCATACTCGCACTCGAAAACGGATCTCGAAAACCCAGGGCTGGGAAAATACATACATAAATCAACCGGGCAACTTTATCACTTTATTTTTAAGCTCACTGCTAAAATGATTGAAACGTTTCTGCAGTCGAATAAAAAGATGATTTGCATGTGTGGTAATAAAACTCTGATTATTTGTTGGTTTTTACTGAAACATGCAACATTTTCTTTTGGCGAATAGTTTTTCAATAAGCCCTTGCTTGGAGGTGGGCTTATCATGCCATTCTTATTTTTGTTCCGCATTTTTATTTTTAGCTTGGCGATAACAGCAAGTAACAAGTATCTACAAATCGAATTGTCAAATGATTATCTTTTTAACATTAATTGATGAGTTATAAAAATATCCACTTTTATACATTTGGGAGCTTTGATAAAACAGTATCGCATACAGCGTAAAAAAGCCAATTTAAACTAGATTAGTAACATTATTCATACCCTCAAGTTATAAATTTCGTTCTCCCACCTCTGAATGAATAAATTAATTTACGGGAAGCTTAAATCTAAAAGACAAATAAAATCATTATCATGTATAAACAAAATTAATACAGTAAACTGTATATTATTTAATAATCTTAAAACCTATACGAAAATGTAAGAACTATTATATTATAATGTCTTAAAAAGTTACGCATTCGCACTGTTTAACGATAACCGAAAAAAGCCCCACAATGTAGCATTGATTGCAGATTAGTTTTATTTGTAACATTTGGTTGTTTTTCTATCTTTACTTTTATGTTGAAAAAAGGCTGTTCTTCTAAACAAGCTTATTAGTTATTATTATTGATTTAAATTTGTTTGTTCACAAAGTGGAGACTTCACTGTAATACAATGCATGAATACTGAAGAATTGCGCTAGCTCTCCGGATAAGTATTTACAGGCGCGGGACTCTAGGGACCGGCACAGCTTCCGTGTTCAATGATAAGAAAACAACTCTCTACGCACCAGAGTACTTTTCAGCGTCTTGGAAAGTGGGGACGGAAATCGTGGCGGTAACCGTTAACACGTTATGATACTACGAGGCGCGCTTTCCAAAATCGAAGCAATAAACGCACCGCTTTTAACGCGGACAGAACATGACGGAGGTATTTTCACAACTATTTTTAGTATAAGTCCATAGCAGTGGAACTGCGTTCTTTGTCGCTCGCATTTTCTCGCCGTTGTGTTTATGATAAGCTCGCGATTTGCACAATTAACAGTGGAGCGGAGGGGGTCGGCGACCGGAAGGGGCGGGCATCCGCGGCACTTATTGTGAATTTCTTGCGCCCGAGCGCGCTTTTGTGCATATAATAGGAACGAAAAAAGAAGCAGAGCTTGAGAAATTTACGCAATGGCATTCACAATGATGCGGTGTTTACAGTGCTATTTTTTAGTTTTCTCGAAATGTAATTTGTAACATTAATATCTTCCTAGTTACCTTTTTCCATGTTTAGGATTCTGATTCAATTTGGCGCAAAAAGATTCGCGAGCATCCCTGTTCTTGTGGCTTGCTTGTGAGCAGACGTTTTCGAACACTGCAACTTAGAAATCCTTGATTTACTTATAATAATAATACAAAGCCATTATTTTTAAGACAATAAATGTAAGGAGCCCTTTAATATGGATATAAAATAAAAAGGCAACAGCGCGATATAAATTCAAATATTTCGGGACTGCCAACTTCTTTGAAATATAAAACTTATCGATATACCCGAAATTGACTTAAGTCGATAACTTTCGCGATATAGTATCGGAAGCTTTTGGCCGGCTCTAGACATCTGTTTTTTTAGTTGTTAATCATTTAATTTCACATTTAATCTACGTGTCCCGCCTAATACCCTGCAATATGGTCGACAATTTGGAGCCCCTGGAACCGAGTCTGCAGAATCTCATCGAGCAGGACTCCCTTAAATGGATCTTCGTCGGTGGCAAAGGTGGCGTGGGCAAGACAACCTGCAGGTAAAACAACAACAAAGCCACTTAAGCTTTGCGGCCAATAATTAATTACTGCTTACATGAATGTTTTCAGCTCCAGTTTGGCCGTTCAGCTAGCAAAAGTACGCGAATCGGTGCTCATTATTTCCACAGATCCGGCGCACAACATCTCGGATGCGTTCGATCAAAAGTTCACCAAGGTGCCCACAAAGGTAACTGGCAGCCCGCGCCCGGCATATTGGATCCGTAAAAATCCTAAAATTAATATCAATTTTGTTAAAACTTCAGGTCAATGGCATCGACAACCTGTTCGCAATGGAAATCGATCCAAATGCTGGCCTTAATGAGCTGCCCGATGAGTACTTCGAGGGCGACAACGAGGCGCTGCGTGTGAGCAAGGGCGTCATGCAGGAGATGATCAATGCCCTGCCCGGCATCGATGAGGCTATGAGCTATGCCGAGGTGATGAAGCTGGTCAAAGGCATGAACTTCTCGGTGGTGGTATTCGATACGGCGCCCACAGGACACACGCTTCGCCTGATCGCATTCCCCCAGGTAGTGGAAAAGGGCCTGGGCAAGCTGCTGCGGCTCAAAATGAAGGTAGCGCCACTTCTCAGTCAGTTCGCCTCTATGCTGGGCATGGCGGACATAAACGCGGACACACTCTCCCAGAAACTGGACGACATGATGGCGGTTATCAGCCAGGTTAACGAACAGTTCAAGAATCCGGTAAGCAATTAATGGAATGTTCCAGAAGCTTTATTTCCTTCTAAGCCGTATAATTTTTACAAAAGGACCAAACCACATTTGTGTGCGTCTGCATTGCCGAGTTCTTCTCGCTGTACGAGACGGAGCGCCTCGTGCAGGAGTTAACCAAGTGCGGCATCGATGTCCACAACATAATTGTGAACCAGCTGTTGTTCCTGCAGAACTCGCATTCCTGCAGCATGTGCGCATCCCGCGTTAAAATCCAAGAGAAATACCTAGACCAGATCGCAGATTTGTACGAGGACTTCCACGTGACGAAGCTGCCGCTGCTGGAGAAGGAGGTGCGCGGTCCGGAGAGCATCAAGGCCTTCTCAGAGAACCTGATGACACCCTATGAGCCCAAGGAAAAGTCCAATTAGTAGCATCGCTAAGTCCCATCCATTTGTAAGTTTCGTCCCCCTAGATTGTGAGCTCGAAATAAAATTGAGTTAAGGAAGCGGGTCCCCAAATGGATCCTCTGCTTCAGCGTGTAAAATGGACGAGGTAAACGGACTATGTATTAAAAATAAAAATGAGAGGAAACTCTTTACAGGCCGCAACCGCAACGTTCCATTTGCACAAAGCCAGGCAGGCTGCTCTCCGAAGCCTGTTCCTTGAGCTTCACGTACTTCTGGGCGTAGTTCAGGTACCCGGAATCGCCCTGCACAATGGCCGACATGAGCAGCAGGAACTCGTATAGATTCACCTTGCCCTGCGAATGGCAATCGATGTCGCTAAGGACATTGTGCATCAGATCCACAGGCAGCTCCTTTACGCCCAGACTTTTCATGGCCCTGCAACAGTCGGAGATGGACACGTAGCCCGTGTGGTTGTCATCGAGGCTATTGAATTGCTTGGCAAACATTTCCACCTGTCGCACAGACATCTTTATGGGAATATTTTGATGCAGGGAATCGGGCAAACAGCCCATCTGCGAGCTGAGAAAGGAGCGCGCCTCGAAGATCTGCCGGCGCTTTTGCTCGCTCGTCCAGTTCAGCTCCTGGGCCATAATATTGGCCACCTGTGGCAGTATCTGCTCAGCCACCTGGACGTTGAGGAAAGCCACGCGCAGACGGCGGGCCAACATGTCCTGCAGCGTGCAGGCAAAGTCCCGAACGCCCTGCTTCACCTCCGCCTCGATGTAGGGGAACTCAGAGTGCAGCCTCTTGCCCACAATTGGCCATGCCATTCCGCTGCTGTCCGCTGAAGCGGCCAGCTTAAAGGCATTCGAGCCGTACGTATTGGACAGATGCTCGGCCACGTCGCGCTCCATGCCGAAGTCCTGAATCAGCCGGATGAACATCTTTGGGCTCCAGCCGCTGGCTCCGTCCAGCTGGCAGGACCTTGCCGTCATCGAAGTATCGCTAAGCGGAGAGAGATCTCCGTAGCGAATGGCCGCATTAACAGCGTTCTCGGAAATCGCTCGAAAGGAGGACCAGTTGCCGCCCACCACAGACAGCATGTTTCGGGGTCCCAGATGAATCGAATAGTTCTTGAGAGAAGTAGACCGGACGGGGACGGGCACAGGCTTGTAGCCGCCCCAAGCGGCAAGTACATCGCACCTTCGGACGGCGAAGTTGGGACCCGCTAGGCGCTTAATGCCCTCCAATAAGTACTGAACGTCCAACTCGGTGGGCTGGGAAGGCAATTGCTCGGGCATATGGCCGGACTCATTACTGGAGCCGACTAGCGTGTGGCCCTGCCAGGGCAAAAGGAATATAGATCGGCCGTCGGGTGCGTGCGGATCAAAGAAACCCACTTGCTCCGGGCAGTAGAAGCGCGGCAGCACAATGATCGAGTTCCAGCTGCTTGTGCACAGCGGCCTTGCTTCCGTATCCTCCATTCGGCGGACAACATCGCTCATGTGTCCCGTGGCATTGACCACCACCTTGGCCCGGATTTGGTACTTCTTGCCCGTCAGTTGATCCACCGCCTCGGCGCCCGCTATGTTGTTCTCCTTGTTCTTGATCAACCGCACCACCTTCATGTAGTTGCAGATGTCAGCGCCATAGCGAGCTGCTGTCAGGGCCAGCGAGAGGCACATTCTCGCATCATCGTGCTGGACCTCATAAAAGACGAAGGCGCCGAACAGCTCCTGCCGCTGCAGCAGGGGAAACACTTCGACCGCCTCGTCGGCACTGAGATAATGGAAGCTCTTGTTGCCCTTGGGCGCCATCATATGATAAATCTTCAGCTTCATGTAGTACAGCGGCGCCTCCCACCATTTATGGACGGGCAGTAGGATAGGCATGGCCTGGCTAAGGTGCGGCGCCAGGTTACCGATGTGGCTGCGCTCCTTCAGAGAGCAGCGGACTCGCCGAAAGGCAGCAACATCCAGATGCGATATGGCCTGCTCCAAATCACTCAGGCCGTCGTGCAACAGCTTACTCGACTTTGAGGAGGTGCCACTGCCAAAGTCTTCGGCTTCGACCAGGGCCGCCTTGAGACCCCGCGTGGCAGCATCCAAGGCACAACCAGAACCCACTGCGCCGCCGCCAATGATCAGGATGTCGTACTGAGTACGCTTAAAGGCCTCCAGGCACATCTTGCGCGTGGGCAGTTCTCTTTTCATCTGCGGCACAGGCTCCGAGTTCCCATCGAAACTGAAGGCGCCGGAACCAAGTTTTGAGCTGCCCAGCATTATCGCCATCTGTATAAACTTGGCCATTTCTGATCTTTTCTGCCCTAAAAATTTAGACCGAGACTCTGCGGCAAAACGGCGAGTGTAAGTAGTAACAAAACGAACAACAACTGACGGAAATAACAAATTTAAAAGATATTTTTTGTTTTTTTTTTTTTTGGAAATATGTTTAATGTACATACATGTCTCGTGCCTCAAATGTTGGAATATCAACTGGGAAACAGAACTCTAGCCCCGCTGTCTGAAGGAATTACATGGGTAGAGAGGGTTGTGTACAAAAAAATGCCAAATGCCAAAATGTAACATTAAAACTTAGCACAAATTTACTATTAAAATCGCTCCCGCTCCGTTGGCTCCGTAGCCTCTACTCCTCATCCTCCTTAACCTCTCTCCGGGCCTATAACTTTTGAGCGTTCGTTCGTAGATTAACTAATTGGCTCCGGAGCCGGCTGGGCCTTGTTTGGGATCACTACTGTTTGGCAGCACCGAAGAAGAACTTGTAGAAGAGCGTGGCCACCAGGCAGAGCACCAAGGGCAACAGCCAAGACTTCACCGAGCTCTCCTCGTTCTGCGTTTCCGCGCTCCAGGTGGGCTCCGACTTCTGGGCCACGCTGGTCCGTTCGCTTTCCACCAGCTCGCCGATCTTGTACTTCTTCATCATGTCGCGGGCATCGTTGCTGTGGCCAACGTCCTCAAAGTTCTCTGTGGCATCCTTGCCGGCCTGCTCGATCAGCACCTCCTCACCGCCGGGATGCTGCAAAGAATGAAACGTAAATAAATATTCGCATAAATCACTGAATTGAAGAAATGCTAATACACAAGGCTGACCCTGAATTCTGTCGTATAACAATCAGTTCAGCTCAGGTCCGAAGTCTTGAGTACTTTGTAAAATATCCGCTATATGCAAATCTAATTGTCCGCAAACTCTATATTCTGGGTTGTGAAATGTCAGAGGAATTGAATAGCTAAAACTATTTGTATAAATTTCTTGTCAACTCTTTATAAAAACTTTGCTACAGGTTTTTTATATTATTATATTAAGCAATTAGTCCAATTGCAACTTCTTGTCTTAGTCAGAATGAAAACCAGCTTTTTAGTTTTTCGTAGTCAATGTATTTTAAGAATGATAGCTAGGCTTTGTATTTTTTAGCAGAGTCATATTAAATTGCAACTACTCATACTATCTTCGTATCAATCTACTTATGGTTGCTTACAATAACTAGCTTCCTCTCTCAGGTAGCTTTATAAGATAAGCTAAAATCATTTTCACCAAAATTTGGTGCGATTGCAAAGCTATTTTTCAACATTTATGAGTTCAGAACACCAGTTTTATAGATGCGTATTCGACTATACATAAACACACTTCTCACATAAAAACTTTGTATATTATTTACTTTTCATTATCAAAGTAAAGCCAATTATAATATAATTATCTCTATAGACAAACGAGTAATCACAGTTTAATAGCAAAAAAGGTTTGAACGAAACTTGAGGAAATTTCTAGGTCATCTCAAAACCATTAGTTGCCTTAAATAAAATTAAATAAATCTGGTAGTCAAATATTTCCCAAAAACAATAGGTGTCTGGTGCTGACGCTGTATATAGGTGTCCGGAAACTGCTGCTACGCAATATCAGAATAAGCATTCAAAGGCACTAGGATACATATAGAATAGCGCTCGAATGGCGCTGGATGGGATCAGATTATAAACAGCATGTTTAAAACATGGCCTGGATTGGTTTGAGTGATAGGCGGACTCAAACTTTGGAATGGGAATAGAAATGAGCCGCTTGGTCACCCTCACTATTGTTATTTCGATGGCATGCAAAGTGCAGCGTCATCGTTAGAACAATGTTTTCGCGGAGCTTATCTTATAAGACTAGTCAATACTACAGATAGCACATGTTCCACGCCCACCTAACTGCCGCGTCAGGGTGAAGTGAGGCGTCTTCGGTGGCGACTGGAGGAGCGGAGCCTTTCGCCAGCAGGCACTGCACTTGCATAAGAATCCATGTCCCAGAGTCAACAAAAATCCAATGAGATGCAAATGGCTACGCGATTTTTGCTTAACACTTGACATATGCAAATCGATTGATAGTTTCGCCAGACTGCCTCTTTTTGAGCGATTTCAAAAGTTCGAGTTTCGACAACGACTTCGAGAGCGAATAGCGGAGAAATCCGGACGCAGGTCAGCCAGAGTACGCGGGTCAAAGTACACACCGAACGACTGCCGCCGCCACTCTGGAGGTACGACAAGCGGGGATCTGGGTCGCCGGGTGTACGTGCCATTGGTTAGCTCATCGCAGTAATGGAACCAAGATAACACCCTAATGACCCCTATTAGGCGCGGTGCCTTGCGTCCAATTCCAACGTGTCCCCACACTCTCCCTTTCTCTCCCTCGCTGCCCTCACCTCGTTCAGAAATGCGGTGACGTCGTACACGTTGTTGTGGATCAGCAGCCAGGTGTCCTTGTTCGTGTTGTGCTTGGCGACCTCGGCACGCGTGTAAGTCCTGGCTCCTTCGCTCGACATGTTGATCACTTGTTGATATCTACTGCGCGTTTGATTTTTGCTTTACGAATTAAGAGGGCTGGGAAAACGTATTGTTGATAGTGCTGGAAACATCGAGGTCTTAGCTTCAATTCCGCTTTATTTTTTTGATAAACAAAAATGACATCACTGCTAACCTACTATGATGTTTCCACTTTTTCTTCCTTAATATATGTCTTTTTTTTAATAATAATAATAATAAATAAAAATATATTATTTTAAAACATAGGTTAATTTCGCTATTTTCAGCTTTTCTTAGAATTGCAATCTTTTCTAAATTTTGTATCTATCATCAGCCCCCTAGGCGGATACGCGATGGCAAATTTCGAACCCGGCCACTCTGGCGTATAAGCAACGGCCCCAGCTACGTCACGATCAAAGCATAAAAAAACTCATAAATGAGTACGAGTGAGATATGAGATTGAGTGAGTGCAGATTTCAGTTCACCATTCTGTTAATAATTCTCCGACACGCTCATGTTAATTTTCCCATATAAAATTCTGCTAAAAGCTCTGTTAATAATTCGCCGACAAGCTCATGTTAATTTTCCCATATAAAATTCTGCTAAAGGCTCTGTTAATAATTCGCCGACAAGCTCATGTTAAATTCGTGGTGAAGAGAGCGAATGAGCGAGATTTTCATGGTGAAGTTCGACCCTCTCTCACAACCAGTGCTGCCAACCAAGACCGGGAAAAGCTAAATCAGTGTTCAGAAAAGGCTGGAAACTGCTAAAAAATATTTTTTATAGCTAAACAAAATCTAAACACATTTTTATAAAAAAAAGACATCACTGCTAACCAACTGTGATGTATCCACTTTTTCCCCGTCATATTTGGCTTTTTTTTTTAGTTTGAATCGGCTTTTTAGCGATGTTTTTGTTGATGCCGATGTTAAGCGATGCATCGATGTTATATTTTGCCAACATCGACGATCTTCGACATCGATGTTTTCGGTCGAACTACAACAATGCTTTCAAAGCAAACTTTTTCTTTTCATTGTGTGTTTAATATTTGTTATTTTCTCATGTTACACCACTCAATAAGGTAATCGATGTTTTCGAAAAATCGACCACAAATCGATGATAAACAGAGCATGTTGCCATACTGTCTCGATAGCTTTAGCATTGCATACTTTCAGGTGCATACTTGAAAGCGCGCCAAACTTTGTAACATCTTTTTAAATATACTGTAAGTTGGCAACCAAAAGATTGCCTATTGCACAGGAGTTATGCATCCAAGTTGGCGTTTAAATACGATTTAAGTTCTTATAAAAAGTGCGCAAATATCCAGCCGATGAACCAGTTCCTCAGCAACAAAGGAGCATTCTTCCCTGCGACAACAAAGACTGCGCACACTCAGATCTCGTATTTACTCTTGGACCGTGCCTTTATTTCAGATTCGGCAAAGGAGACTTCAAAGTCAAACGTATCCTGCTGTAAGCCGTGCGGCTGCGGTGCTCCTCCAGAAAAACAAAAACAGTCAAAAGGCATCGCAAAAAATAATTAAAGAAATTGCAGCGCTGCTCAGGCGTTTGAATTAACTAACTAACTATTAAAGTTAACAATAACAAGTAACAATATTTTGATAGGCAACTGCGGGAGTGTTTTTAATACGCTACGCTTTTAACTTTTTTACAAAGGTAAGTAAGTCGCGAGCAAATCCATTGTATTACGCAACCCCCCCTTTGGTGTGTGGTGTGGTGTACGTGCCAGTTGCAATTTTCCTCGGGGCAAACTTCCTGATGTGGTACATAGGGTATAGACAGCTTTTCCGACGTCCATTGTGTCCACCTTTCTGATGCGTAATTTGATCCAGCGGATTTAACTGGGACGTCTGCCGAGATACACACCGCAAATGTTTGATTATCCTTTATCATGTTGTGGACCCATGACTGCTAAGAGTGTAAACACCTCTTATGGGGGGCCATTCAAAACCCAGTGGAGTGGCCCGTAAATCAATGGGCTTGTTTTCGTGTCTTCACAAGTATCAAAACGTAGGCTCCCGTGGAGCACACTCTTATCAGCACCCGGAGATTTGTGCTAGCCAAGACATATGGTCGGAAGACCGTTACCAGAGTTTTCTGTATCCATCGGATGCATAGAAATGCAAAGCTTCCTTGAAGGTTTGGCGTTGGCCAAATATGATTGATGACCCTTGACAGCTTCTAAGTGAAATCTGGGTGTGGCGAGCCGTAATATATGTATATTTACACAAACACGCTCCAAATACGGTTTATATATATTCTGTACCCCATTAGAACGCAATCAAGGATTGTAAATTAGTATCAGAGTTGAGGAAAAACAAATACAAAGTCGGCCACTCAAATCTCGACCGATTGTGATCGAGGCATTAATCTCATCGCACAAAGGGACTAAATATAGCCCGATTCCGATTCCGAGTCCCCCTTCCGATCCAGCAGTAGAGTTCACTCCGGTTAGTCGCCAGCGATTATAATAAAATTTAATGCCTTATTGCTGCATAATGGGCCGTTGTCAACAGTGGTCCACATTTTTTTGGCGCGACAGCCTCATACAGAAATTTGCATTGCCAATCCGTCATTAGACTTCATTGATTTCATCATTAAATACAATTGACTGGAATTGACCAAACGAATATGTTTTCAATTCAAAATTCCAGCGCAGCGCCACAGAATAACAAATAAATAAATAATTCAGTAAATATTTACTCGATTGCTGATCTTTTGATCGTGATGAGGAGATCGGAGATCGGCCATATGCGAACCCGCCTTTTAATTGGGCTCCCCAGCATTTAATTGGAGACAAATATTGTTTTTAATTATGGCTTTCGCGAGCTTCGCTTATGGTATCTTTATGGCACTTTCGCTTTTTCCTTCGTCCAGATGTTCGCTTCACTAAGCAGTTTCTATATTATATCGTAGTTATCTGTATAAACTTAGTGGTGAACGGAGTGCAAAATCAAGGTACATACTATATAAAAGCTTGGTATAGGTCACCGTTAAGTTTGCAATAACTTGGAGAAATTTGTGTTGTTGAAATCCCAAAAAAGAGAGATTTTCGGCAGGATGCGAATATGAATCTGTAAAATGTAACTGCGTAAATGCGAGTATTTATAGCGGTTCTTTATTTATGCGTTGTTGTGAGCGGTAAAACAAAGAACAACAACAAAGCCACACGCACAAAGGAGATGCTCATTTCTATCTTTGCTTTTATGCATTTATTCCTCCAGCAGAGAGAGAGAGAGAGATAGAGAGAGCGAGAAGCTGAAAGAGCGAGGGTGGAAAGAACGAGGCCGAGAGAGCGTTGCCTTCAGTCAGCTGGCCGCCATCAGTGCCTCTCTGTCACTCACCGGGCCATCAGTCCCTCTCTTTCGCTCACTCACTCGGCCAGTGCGTGATAATCACGCACCGAGCACGTGTACATGACTTTGGTTTTGTTGTGCTTGCTCTCTGCCCTCCTCCCACTTTTTCCCTGCCATTGCCATCCAAACATCCACCGTTCCTCGCTTCACAAACAAAACCAACAAGCATTCGCAAACAGTTACATAGATACACACACAGATACAGCGACGCTCACATTTACATGCACTGCATGCACTGGAGAAAAACAGTGGAGCTTTGGTAACATGAAATGCTAAACGAAACGGGGTTTAAATTTGTTAAAAAACAAACATAACTGTAAAAGAAATCTTTATTATTTGAATTAGCACTCAAAAGCTTCATAAATATAAATTTTATTGTAAGCAACACAAGTTCTTCTTAAAAAGGTTTCACTGTTTATGAATCTATTTGCAAACAAATAGGTTATCCATAAGTTTTTTGTTTATTTTTCTATAGATACAAGAACGTTTGTTGCATTTCAATAGCAAATTGTAGATAAAAGATAGCTCTTTAGTGTTCACAACGATTCTAATTAATATTCAATAGTTTCCATTAGAAGATATCAGAGGGACGTCTACAATCTGTTGCCACCCGCCGAGAATCCGACGTGACTCAAGGGGCATCCTCCGAATCTCCCCCACAAATCCCATAGCATCGCTAGAAAAAGAAAATTGTCATCAAAAGTTCTATAACCGATTTGATGGCCGCCTGGCAACGAAATATGAGGGGGTTTCCGTTCTTGGAGAGGGCTTTCGGCCAGCTCTCGAACTTTGTTTTGGCCATAAATCTGTCGCACGCGTTGGCCTAATGCATTTGTTGTTCTTTATTAAATTGTTATGATCGGATCGCTACTAGCTTTCCTTTGTTTTTCTCTCGACAACTGCGTCCTCTGTGTGTTAATTCGAAATTCGAATGTGTAAACAAATGATAAACAACAATCTCGTTCTCATGCACAGGCAAAAAAAAGGGGCTTAGTGTCATTAAATTTTTTAATTCGTTAAAAAGTATTTTGATGTTTGCTACTACATTTTTTAACACTTTTAAAGCTATTTTTATTAAAAAATTAAGATTTCATCTAAACATACATATGTAATTAAACCCAAAACGTTTGACAGTCTCTTAATTTTAAAATGCAAGTCTATAGATTTTTATTGCATAAAAAATACTATATGTACATATGTTTATATATTTATAATATGAACTGTTCCGAGATCACGAAATATAAAAATGCAATCCTATAGATGCAAATTCGGCCATGTAATTCCTCCCAAGCGAAAACTCATACATATGTAGATACATTTCAAACGTTTCACGCATTCCCTGCGTGCTGTGTATGTGAGAGTGAGATAGCGAGAACTCGTTCCATTTCGTCACCGGCTTTTTTGCTTTTTAGCTGGCGCATCGCCCGAACTCGCCTCAGATGTTCTTTGGAAGTGCGCTGGTCAAGACGTGGAAACGAAAAAAAGTGCAGCTAAAAGAAAAATCTAGTAAAAGTGCTAAACAGTTTACAAAAAACTATCAAGGGAAAGAAAATAAAAGAAAGTGTTGAGCTAAGAAGAGAGTAACGAAAAAAGCACAATGCCGGTCGATATATGCAGTCAACAGCACACATTGCTCAGTTCCAGAAGGTAAACTATCAATTGATTTGATTTTTCCCTTAACGTGATTTTGCATTGCGGCAATAGAGTTTTCCAATTAACACATTGCTGGCTGCAATAAGTGAATATTCTGTCATTCGTGAAAGTGTAGTGATTTGATAGATATTTTAAAGTAAACTGAACTGATGGGGTCTTTTGTGTAAGATTAGTTTCAAATTATAATAAAAAAAATTACACCTAATTAATCACAAAAACGAAAAGTAAAACATCAGAGTTCCCTGATTACCGATCTGTATCCAATTATATTTGAAGAACGAAAGTGAATGTTATGTGTGAACTTCGATCTGGGAGTTTCGTCACCGTTCCTTATCAGTTCGCAATATGCACTAATTGAATCGCCAGACATCAGACCAGACCAATATCATTTTATCTACTTCCTTTATGACCCATAAAACGCCAGCTTTGGTCGAATTTACTTATCAACCAAATCTAATGTCCGATCTAGGGCTTATCTGCTAATTAAAGCTTTTGTCAGCTCATTGAGGTGGGAAATGGATGGATCCGCTCTAGATTGGCGACTGCTGTGTCGAATTGTAATAAATCCAAGAATATTTATTTATGAAAACCCGCCCACTTGACCTTTCAGATACTACTGTGTATAGGTATTAAATGAGAGCACTCCACCACACACATACCACTTAATTACATCACACAAAAAGTTGCTAGAAAAATATAACATTTACATGGAAAGGCTGAATTGTTGCTGGCATTGAAATCAAAGATAATCGTTAGGAGTGTTTGTTCTCGTTGTTGTTTATAGGGAAACCAGCCGGAGAATACCAAATAGAACAGGCATATCATGTTGTGGCATTGAAAATATTGAGAAGTACGCAATAGAAGCTCGGAAATAATATATTAATAAATTCTATGGTGCTTCGTAATATGATATTTCAGGAAATTGAAGAGATCTTTCAACTATTTCATGAATGTTATTTAAATGTAATAAAAATATATAATATAATCTTAGCTATACTAAGACCTAACATACGACATATGTAGCAATTTAGCGGTTCTCAGTTCTTTTACTGGCTATATAGATAGAATTCGATTATATATCCTTTTTTAATAACCTCAGACAAAGCAGAGTTGATTGACCATTTTCCCATGCATCTATAGACGTATTATTAGTACAAAATATATAAAATTTCTAATTCTATATTACGTTTTCCTTTGTGCCGATTTCAGCGGAACATCAGATACCTCGTTGTCGTTGAACTCACTATCCCTGACCTCCGCTCTACCGCCGACGGATCCCGATCACCAACACAATCCACACAACATGAACAAGCTGTGCCGTCAAGTGTCAATTGAGTCGCCCGGCCCGGGCGCCAAGAACTGCGTCTTCAACTTCTTTGTGCCCATCGAGGACACGCCGGCTTTGGGCGCCCGCATCAGGATCGTGTGCGCCGGTGCCTGCTATCGCCGCCGCGACCGCTCCAACTCCATTACCAGCATGTCGTCGGTATCCTCGGAGCTGAGCGACTACTGCCCATCGGTCAACTCGATGTCCTCGCCCGCTCACCAGGGCATCCGAGAGGGATCCTTCTTCCCCGGCTTCGAAGTGGCCGGCGTGATCGAGTCCCTGGGTTCAGAGATCACGGAGGCCAACAACCGTGGTCTGCGCATTGGACAGCGCGTCATCGTATATCCGTTCGACGAGACCCCGGCCGGCTATGCCGAGCTCCTGGTGGTGCCAGATCTGAAGCACGTCGTGCCGATTCCCGACAGTCTGCCCATGGAGGTGGCCGCCATGCTGCCAACGGGCGCCCTTCTGGCCATGAATGCCGTCTTCAAAGCCCAAGCGGTGGTCACACAGATCCTCAGCCAGCGGGCTGCCACGGAGCCGAAGCGAAAGTGCAAGATCCTGATCGTGGGCACTGGCGGACTTGCGCTCTGGGCGGTGCGCATTGCTTCCTATCACTTCGCCTCAACTGGTGCCGACAACGTGGACATAACAGTGGCCAGTCTCAGGGACGAGGGCTTCCGCCTGGCCACAGAGATCAAAAAGTGAGTACAACCAATCAGCCAGCGATTGCCTGAAAATAAAGTCAATAAACGAACAACAAGCCAGCAATCTTCACACAGTAGCTTTGGTCGTAAAACAACAGAGATTAGTCTAGATTTTGGGCGATTTCAAATTTAGATTACAAAATCTCCTCAACTTTGGAAGAGTGTACTTTATGACAAAGCATTAAAAATTATTAATATTTTTTTGAGAACAGAAAGGGCTTACAAAAATGCCAAAGATAAGAAAGAAAAACACACGAAAGATAAAAAGAAATGACTTTAGCAGACTTGAATACACAGTTGTTTTCAGGCATAGCCGTTTCCTGTCTTCATTATCCTTTTTTTTCATCCCTTGACTAACCGATCAACCTTTATTTTTTCCATTTGCAGTGTCAGCGTGGTCCAGTGGAACGAGTGCCTGTATGAGCCCCAGCTCATCGAGCGCACCAAGGACGTGTGCGGCGGAGCCGTGGATGTGGTTATTGATTTTGGCACAACCTCCAGAAGCCTGCACCGCTCGATGCACTGCCTGTCCAAGGGCGGCGTGGTGCTGATCAGCGACGAGGTGGCCGAGAAGCTGCTGCCCAAGTTCTCGCGGTTGTCCAACGAGTATCAGCAGGAGATTATACCGATCTCGAATGGCACCGCCGAACAGCTGGCGGAACTGGTGGAGCTGGTGGCCAACAAGAAGATCGAGCCGCCACCGCACTCTGTGTTCCCCTGCGAGCAGGCTGCCGAGGTCATCACAAAACTGTGCAACTCCGAGATACCCGGACGCGCCATTCTCCGCTTCCACGACATTGAGTAGGAGCAGCGAGGAGCAGGGGAGTAGATGGCTCCCAATCCAGGCATTAACTCATTCAATATGGATATCTGTTAGTTGTATTCAGAGGACACAACCCCGACAAAACACTGCAACCAGCGACACTCTCGAAGCGGATTCAATTGTGCTTAATTTGTAGCCGGCCATTGTTTTGTAACCTTAATTTCGGACTGCAGACGACACCTCCTCGTTTCATTGATTTAGCATTTTAAGCATTTTTAGTATTATGTACATATAGATTGTGATTTATTTTAATTTGTAAGCAAACCCACAACCCGGATACTATTTTTTGCGATTGCCTAACACACAGTCTGCACAGATCGATCGACCATCACATCACCCACCCATCCGCATATAAGCCGGAAACGAGAGATTCGGGCATCGTATTTATGCTTCTTCAATGATTTTTGATTACGTAAAAGCCCTCTCAAGCAGAAGCGGATTCAAAATAAATGTTATACATATTATATACAAAATTGTTATGCATGCGATGCAAAATGTTTGATTCAATTGCTTGATGTTTGTACTCATTGCGTACATACGTACCCAACATTATACTCTACTCTTACTCATAAATAAAAACCATAAACTATCAATGCATCTGGGGGCGGCTTTAGGTTCGCAGAAATTGGTTAACCGTTTCTTGCAGGGTATTATAATATTATTCAGAAGTTTGCAACGCAGTGAAGGTAACATTTCCGACCCTATAATGTAAGTTTATTCTATAAAGCATCAACAGACGAGTTGATTTAGCCTTGTTTGGCATCAATAAAAATCAAACTCTACTTAAGTGTAAGTCGATTATGATAATTGTATCTCATGGATACAATGACCACTGGCGCCAGCTATATGTCAGTTTGAGAACTGAGAGTTTTCAGATCAAAAATCTGGTTCTCAAGCTGGTTGCTCAGCAACATTATTTCACGTTTTCCGATTATGGTAATACTTTTTGTATTTTTTCTTGAAGAAGTTAGCGTTTTTGGAAGACAAAAATGTACCCATATTAAAAAAAAATTTCAAAATTTAACCAAAAATTAGAAGTCACGTTTTGAATGCAGAAAAGTTCTCCTATAAAAACTAGGAAGAAAAAACCAAACCAGACTGAAATCGGTAGAGTTTAAGCCAAGTTACGACCAAAAAACTCTTGAAGTAGTTTGCAATTTTAATTCCAAATATTTTTACATTTTTTTACATCGTCAAAAATTGACAAAAATTGTCCAAAAATTATAAATCAGGTTTTGAATGCAGAAAAGTTCTCCTATAAAAACTAGGAAGAATAATCCAAACCAGACTGAAATCGGTTGAGTTTGAGCCAAGTTATGACCAAAAACCCTTTAAGATGAAAGCAATTTGTATGCCAACAATTTACCCAATCATCTGAGTTCCTTAGACATGTACTAGGAGCTGCCAAAAACTTAGGAACAATTATTAATCAACGACGATTCATCAAATGATGATCGTGTCTTCTGTTTCAAATTTTGCCGG
>VNJV01014712.1:0-50295 GCA_008042635.1 Drosophila nikananu | reverse complement strand
CACACACACAACGCAAAGGAAAGAAAAGGAAAAACGATTAAAATTATAACAAAAAAAGAAGAAGAAAAAACAAAGATTGAAAAGCTGTTATTATTATTACACAACTATTATTATTATTACTATTGTATGCTACTATTACTATTATTATTGATATTTGTTATGCCTAATGTATTGTTATATATATATATCTAAAGAGGAAACCCTAAACAAATGTATTGAGCAAAGTTGCGAAACGAAAACGAAAACAAAAACGAAACAAAAAAACAAAAACACTAAATAAAATTAATTATATAGAGCGAAGAAGTCAGGTGTTTTACTTTTTTTTTATATACATATAAATATTTTTTTGTGAACCCTACTTTTATTGTAATTCCTATATTGATAACTTCTTCGTCTTCTTTCGATGTCATATTTCGGCTTAAGCGTGTGTAAAAAGTCTTTGTTGTTCTGTGAAAATAATACATACATGCATACTTATATACGAGATCCTTCAATCAAAGTATTACACAAAAAGAAAAAAAGATACGAAACGAAGCAACTACAACAATTATGTACGGAGAGTATACAAAAAAAAAACAAAAATGAAATAAACTCAACCAAACATGAGCACTTTTCTGGCATTTTTAATGGAAGCTCTGATAGAAAATGTCGGAGGCAGGAGACTGTACGTATTTTGCATACAAAAGCAAGTTCACACTGACTAATTAGTGTGACCAGCCTTGTGTTTATATAGTAAAATAAGTACAGTCAGTACCTGTAACAGACAGATCTCTTCTGCTTTGGATAAATATTTTAAGTTATCTCCGAAGGCTGCTAGCCGGTTAAAGTTTCCCACTTCCTTACTCATCCCCCCATATCCTCTGCTCCCTGAATTACAGTCGTTTTGTTGCTCGCCCAGTGAGAATGCCCGTCGCCGAAGCCCAGAGAGGCCGGGGAAGGAAGTCGGTCGCCACCGCCCGGACTCAAGCCTCCGGCCTTAGTGATGAGGAAGAGGAGCGACCTGGCAAGGTAGAGCCGATGGACGTGGAGGATGATGACAACGATCGCGAAGAGCCCGACGCTGAACTCGACGAGGGCGAGGAGGAGGAAGAGGAGCACTTGGACGAGGGCGAGGAGGAAGAGGAGAACGACGACGACGAGCAGGAGAGCAGCAATGAGACGAGCGAGCCGGAGGAGCAGGTAGAGCCGCCGGCCTTCAGCCTGGCCACGCTCGGCCTGCAGCGCGTGGGCAGCGCCCCGCCGCCCAAGCCCAAGACGCAAAAGGCACCAATCCTGACCCTCAATGCCCGCGGCATGCCGGCCCGCATCCGCAAGAAGAACCCTCTGTTCTACGACGAGAACATCATCAACGACGACAAGCCGCTGCGCATGAGCCTGGCGCCGAAGAAGATGCCTGGCCGGCCGCCACTCTCCGCCGGCGGAGGCTCCGCCCAGAAGACACCGCTCACGCCCTCCAAGGTGCTAAAGAAGCGCAAGGGTGTCGTGTCTCGCTACATGCGCTCCAGTGACGGCTCCAGCTCCAACTCGGCCAGCAGTCAGCCGCAACAGAGCCAGTTGGGCAGGCACAAAAAGACGCCATCGAAGGGGTCGCCGGCAGGCAAACTGCAGACGTCCGGCAAGCTGGTGAAGAGCGGCCGCGGTGCCCACTTGATTGGCAAGGGCTCTGCGGCAGCAGCGGCTGCGGTGGCGGCCGCCGAGGAGGAGGCCACCCAGGCGGAGGCCCATGCAGCAGCGCACAAGCGACTTGGCCAGTCCATCGGTCTGCGTCTGCGGAATGTCCTCAAGCTGCCCAAGGCGCACAAGTGGGCCATCGCCGAGTGGTTCTACTCGTACGTGGACAAGCCGCTCTTCGAGAGCCGCGACGAGGTCATGACCCATGTGAACGAGCTGGCGCCCCGCCTGGGCCAGCGCCTGCTCAACCGCCACGAGTGGATCAACATTAGGCGTCGGATGGGCAGGCCGCGGCGCTGCTCGGACAAGTTCTTCAGCGAGGAGCGCAAGGAGCTGGACCGCAAGCGGCAGCTCATCAGGACGCTGCAGTCGCGGAAGCCGGGCGAGTTCAAGGACTCGGTGCTGCTGTCGGACATGCCCGAGAAGATACCGATGCCGTTGCCGTTGGGTACCAAGGTGACGGCCCGACTGCGTTCGCCCCAGGACGGGATCTTTGCCGGCACCGTGGCCGCCTACGATTCCCTCAACGCCATGTATCGGGTGACCTTCGAGCGGCCCGGCCTAGGCACGCACGCCATACCCGACTACGAGATCGTGTCGGAGAACTTCCACGAGATGCTGCCGCTGCACAGCTTCACCAAGGACTTCCGGCCCAACCTGATGTGCATCTATCAGACGAACAACCTCGGCTTCACCACCAACCTTGGCTTCACGGCCAACCTCTCCAACAATTATCTGCAGAAGAAGAACGAGAAGGGTTCGGGCGGTGGACCAGGAACAGGTTCTGGAGCCTCAACAGCCACGGACAGTCCGCAGAAGCATCTGGCTAACAACAATGCGGACGCCCGGAAGGCACTGAGCATGAAGCTGAACAAGAGCGATCCGCTCCTGGGCATGGATTCGATGGCCGAGAGCCCCATCCGGCAGCAGCTGGCCCGCCATCACAATCAGCCCCGTCACAGCTACTCGAGCACGCTGCTCGAGCACCTGGTGCACCTGCAGAAGCACATCGCTGTGAAGGCCGATCGCATCCAGCGGATGAACAAGATGAACAGCACCGCGGAGCTGGCGCTGGCCGAGATGATCAACCAGGACGAGAACGGGGAGTGCCATCGCCGTCAGATCGCCGACAATTTTCAGCGGCAGTATGCCTACAACATTGTGTCCATCGAGAAGAACAACGTCGATCTCATGTTCGAGCTGACCAAGGTGCAGGAGCTCTCGTCCAGCCTCACGCGCAATCCCAATGTCCAGGCCATGATCTCGCCGACGTACATGCGCGAGGAGTGCCGGGCCAAGGCCGGTCTGACGGTGGACGAGATGAACAAGGGACTGGTGAAGAATCCGCGCATGATACGCCTCCTTAAGAACCTCACCACGCTGCTGATCCTCACCCAGAACCTGAACGGCGACAACAAGGTCTTCGAGGGCTGCGTCGAGGAGGTGCGCTCCAATCTGATCTGCAGCGACAACAGCGAGGTCTTCAGGAAGAGCGTGCAGGCGCGGCTCGAGTACATTACCATGGACATTGCCAAGAGTATGGAGGAGAAGCACCAGGGCAGCAGGCGCAGCAGCACCGAGGATGTCAAGGACGAGGAGGACGAGTCAAAGGACAGCTTGAAGGAGACAGCAAAGGAGCAGGAGGAGTCGGACGAGGGGAACAAGGAACCTGGTGGCAAGGTGGCAAAGAAAAGGGAAGCGCCAGAGGAAGACAAGGGAGAGGAGAAGCTGGATTCAGACGAGTCGGATAACAAGAAGGAGAAGAAGCAGCCACAGCAGCAGAAGCAGCTAAAGAAGTCGAAGCTGGAAAAGGACGAGGGGACAGAGCCCGAGATGGAGGAGCATCATCTGGAGCCAGAGCCTGAACCAGAGAATGAGCCCGAGCACGAGCCCGAGCGAGAGCGAGAGGAGCAGTCACCCAATGCGGCAGCCACCGACGACACCCAGATCACCATCGAGTCCATGAAGGAGTCCGAGGAGGAGTTCCTCTCGAATGACGAAACGGAGGACGACGAAACGGCCGACGAGACCATGCAGGAGCTGAAAATCTCCGGGGATGACTTCGTCTACGTCAAGTAGAGATGTAGATGGGCTCCTTTCCCTTGGCCCCCCCTTTTTTTTCTCTCCTTAGATTTAATATTCAAGTTTAAGTTGAATAATTTCAATTCGTTGCAATAGAAGGTGCAACAACCAGCAACTGTAAAACCCCCCCATCATTGGGATGGAAGTAGGAAGTGGACGCGGAGAAAATCCCACCCCCCAGGTGTGACCCGTTGATAATGTAATGCAATTCCGCAGAGAATTTATCAAAAACCATTATAACATGCGTTAAAAGCTGTATAGAAAAGCCTCGGCAATAAAGAGTTTAAAATAAAGTGTTGTCTTTAGCGATTTAAGGGTCAGGGAAATGGTACACTCATGTAGTTTCTTAGTTTTTGCTTCTATTTAATTATCTTTCGGTGAAACCATTGCATGATCTCCGGAATTAACAAAGTTACAAAAGCTGGCGAAGAAGACGGTCCTTTTAAGTCGCTAGACAAGTCTTTGCTTAATCCTCATCCTCCTCGTCATCGTCGTCGTCGTCCTCTTCTTCGCTGGACTGCTCCAGCCACTGGACAAGCTTGGCCAGGCTCTGGCGCAGCTGGGCGTGCTCCTGGTCGTCCAGCTGCTGGTACCACGCCTGGATGGCATCCTCGGACACAAAGTCCTTGTCGTACAGGTAGTGGACAATCTGGGAGATCTTCTCACGGACCAGCGGATTCTCCTCGTACACATCCTGCATGAAAAAGAGAGACACGAGTTTACACAGAGCTAGCAGACGGAATAGAAAGAGAGGGAGAGATAGAGCACCTCCAGCGCCTTGAGACAGTCCAGCATGGCGTCCTCGCTCTTGATGTAGTTGGAGACAACCGGTCCGAGTTGCTTGAAGGCTGCGTTTATGGCCACCAGGACATTGTTGTTCGCCGGCTCCACAATGTGCTGCATGCCGAAGACGGCCTTCACCACGTTGAAGTTGACCTCCTTGAGGGACATGTTGTAGGCATAACGCGACGAGTTGATCTCCAGAATGAGAAAGTCCGGGTTCGACTTCTCCCGGTAGCCGCGAGTCAGCGAATCGATCACCTCCCCAAGGAAGACTGCAAAGGGTAATCAAGGAGGATAAATACAGTTTTCCCATAAATAGGAAGACGCCACACTCACTGTTGGTGTCATCGGGCAGCGGCGTCACTGCACGCGAGGCATCGTCGTCGTCCTCGCTGTGGTCGCTGTAGTAGCTCATCTCGTCCAGCGGCGCCAGCAGGTCGCCCATTTTGGGTATGCTGAGCGGCTGCTGCGGCAGGAAGTCATCGCCGTCAGAGTCCTCGGGATCGCCGGTGGTCAAATCGCTGATGATAAATGCATGCGGTCCCAGAGACTCCAGCTCCACTGTAAAACAAGAGATTACTAACAACGCGGAAGGGAGAAGTGAGAAGGATATTTTCACCTGAAGCCTCCTGCTGTTCCTGGTCATCGGTGCGCTGCGTGCTGGGCGTGCTGGTGATCAGGGTGTTGGCCAGCTTCGTCTTCGCCGGCAGCACACTCTTCGCACCAAGCACACAGCCGGCGCTTACATCGCAGTCCTCGTTGACGATGGCTCCGGCCCCAAGGACGCAGTGCTCCAGCCGGCAATTGTCCTTGACGGTCACATTGGCCATCAGGAAGACGTTGGTCAGCCGACAGTTCTTGCCGACGCGGCAGTTGAGCCCGATGACGCTGTCGGTGATCACCGTGCCGCTGTCCACGTGGCTGCCCGCCTGGATCACCACGTTCTCGTGCAGCGCCACCTTGGAGACGTGCGCCTCGTGGCTCTTGTAGATGTTGTCCTTGTGAAAGACATACTGCTGCTGCAGCTTGTAGACGCCCATGTCGGGGACCAGGGGATAGGCCCACCGGTTGATGATGTCCCGGCTGACCAGCTGGTACGCCGGCCAGCTGTTCACCTTGTGCGCATACTGGGCGGCCGGCAGGAGGGCCACATAGATCCTGCTGTCCAGCAGCTCCTCGTTGATCAGCAGGCCGCGCACGAAGTCGTCGCGGGTCTGGAAGTCAAAGTTATCGCTGAACAGCGAGAGCATGGACGGCGATCCAATGGCTATCTGCGGATCCAGCAGATTGTGATGCAGCGCCACGCACGAGTTGCCCAGGAAGATATCCAGCGGGATCTGGTAGCGTGACTCCTTCTGGTGCACCTTCAGGCGCTGGTGGTAGTGCAGACGATCGTTCCGCCGGTCCACGGCGATGAGCAGCTCGTTGCCTGTGCGCACATTGCTGGAGCACTCCTTGAACACCAGCGTGGCGGCCGTACCCTTGTCGAACTTGGCCTGGCGCTTGTGCTGCTCCAGTACCGGCCGCAGGTCGGCATTCGTCACCGTGTCCGCTCCCAGCAGTATGAAGTTGCCCCGTATCAGTGCCTTTGCGTCCAGGTCTCGCATGGCGTCGCCAAAGCAGCGACATCCCTCGCCGCCAATCACATGCACCTTCATCTTGAAGGACCACGAGGCGTACGTGGCAATGCCCGCCCTGCAAGCGGAACGAATCACAATAAACATCACAATTGCATCATCTCATTGGACTCTCCCTCCACTCACTTGATGTGATCCCGGACGTCCTGCAGGTAGAGGCTGGCGTACACGAAGACCTCCTCCACGCCACTGCGGTTCAGGGCGATCAGAGCGTAGTCCAGCATGCTCACATTCACCAGAGGCAGCAGAGCCTGTTCGGGGAGAAAGAGAGATCGAACGGGGTACAATTCGGACTCGTGGCCGCCGGGCATGAATGGCATACGCACCGTGGAGCCCTCGTCGGAGAGCGGCTTGAAGTTCCACACATTGTTGTCGGCTATCAGCACCGCCTGCACGATTTCCTTCTCGAACTGGGCCATTTCCTTAGTGGGGGTTTTCGGGACGCTTTTGGCCCCGCGAGTAAAGTTGCTAAAGCAGCTGATTTTAAAGTTGATTGTGGTAAATAAAAATAACTATTTTTCTGGTCACACTGTCAGTGAGGTGGAAATATCAATATACCGATGTTTTTCGAAAAAAAAAGATATATCTCTATTGTGAATTGTTGTTTGCCCAAATATCGTTATTGCGATATTTTTTGATATCGATATTTTAGCAGCGCAGTAAATTCAAAAACATAAAAAATATAAATTATTTATTTCTATCAATTTTATTGTCATTTATTTATAGTGTTCATTCAATCAATTAAATATAACTTGTTATTTATTATTATTTTTAGGTATTCGGGTATTATTTTGTACAGATATATATTTAATTTATCATTTAATAGTTGGTACCTAAAATAGGTTTACAAATATTTTATGTATGTATGTTTGTATGTTTTTAAAGTCACTCCCGGGACATTTCAATAAAATATATTTTCATTTCATTTCCTAAAATATATTTTTTTTTAGTTTGAAAAAACTTTTAGAGGTTTTACAAGATGCCGTTAAAATAGCTAAGAATACCTGAAAAGGCAAAACTGTGTGCCAAACCACCCCCCGCTTTGTCCGCTCTCTTTCGCTCTCAATCCATCTCTCACGTTGCAAAAACAACCACCACGTGGTTCGCTGTCTCTCGTCCCACTCTCCTCTCCACGAAAAGCATCAAGTTGGCGGCAGTTTGTGAGGAAACGCTCAGCAGATTACCAAATTAAGTGCAGGTGTGCGTGTGTGTTGATGTTGGTGCGATGATGAGACGTAAAAACGGAGACCTGTGGAGACAAAACACAAAAGCCCCCCCATAAAAAACACGGCCCCAAAATAAAAACCTGATAAAGCCCCCGAAAAGTTGAACCTTATACCAGATCCAAGTCCCCTAGATCTAAATCCCGGCCAATTCAAAAATAACAAAAATAACTGCAATAACAAGTCTGAGTGGCGGTGCCTGCAGCAAATAAAAAAACGAACCCCAAATATGTATGAGTAAAAAGAAATAACGAAAAGACTCAATTCAGATGCAGTCGCCACATCGTTAATGAAGTCGAGAAAAACGGGTTTGCTTGGATAAACATTTTGGATTTTGATTTTGTTTTGGTTTCTTGGTCGCGCTCCAAGCAAGCAAAGAGAACGGGGGGCGGAGGACTTTGAGCCAGGGTACAAAGTTCACAAAGCACAAAACCCACAAGAAACTATGCGAATTATTTTGCGATTCACTCAAATTTCGCACGCTCTTCACAGTCGAGGCCAGATAAGTAGGTCAGTGGGCTAATTGAAGAACAATTGCATAATATCTTAATATTATAACGATTTTATTATATTATGGATCTAAATTAATTTCAATAATTACTCTTTTAAAGGTTCGCCTTTTATTTTATATATTGTAAAAAAATACAGTCACGGAAACTTTTTCAAATCTTAAATTATCGCATAATAATTAAAAATTACACCTTTGCACTCCTATAATTTTGGCCGCCACTGTATGTGGGTGGGAGAGTCTGAGCGTGAGATGTCATGCTCTGTACTGTAAATGTTGTTAGATTTATAAATATTCCACACATGTGCATATTACATATAAAATAAAACTGGGCCTGCGAATTGCATCTCCTTCTTATCCAACTGAATAACAAGTATACTGCGTTCAGATAGCGCCAAGTATGGTAATTATTTACCATATATAACTTGATTCCAAGTCCACTGTAATACTCTCCCTCCCACTCTCTTTCTCTCCCTCTCTCTGCTCTCCTGATGCAGTTCGGCGATCAATCCAACGAAAAGAGACAACAACTTGCATGCAAATTAAGACGGGAAAATAGAACTACGGGAATGTGGGAGGAGTGAGTGAGAGGGCCTGCCTTTTAATGGCCTTGAATTCTGCTTACGTTGCTCTTTTTAATTGTTGTTGCTTTGCGGCTGTTGTTTCTTTTGCTTTTAATACGAATGTGCTTCTTCATTTTGTGCCGGAACGCAGTGTCCATTTCAAATGCAGAATTTACCCCCAGGCAACGCAACTTGTGGCTGAAAGTGTTGGGTTTCGACTTCGAACACGTCTGTGACGAGGTGAATGCACCCAGCCAGCCCATGGATAAAAAACCAGAAAAGAAGACCCGTTTTTACGCAGCTCTACGTTTTTCACCTGAAACTACATATTTAATATTCATATATGTATTTAAGATTGTATTACTTAAGGGTAAATTATAAGATAATCCCAAAGCTTGAGAACATAATTGAAATAAGGATTGACTTAACTCCATAATTTTACAAATATTAACAACTTCTTATACTTTCTTAAATGTCCCCATCTTCCATTACATATATTAATAAAACAGAAATTTTTCCACTAGGGAGAGCAGGTATCAGTACGGTATTCCCGGTAGACGTACGTACAGGTGTTCGGTACGGAATCATTGGCCAGTCTTGAGTCAGTGGTCAAAGTTCCGTTAGCTGCTCAAAAATCGGAGTGATAAGCTCCGGGAATGGCCTGCAAGTCATGCGCAGACATCAAGAAGCTGTTGCACAGCGATAACGATAAGCTCAGGTCTCAAATATGGGGGGTGAGAGGTTGTCTCAGAGGTACTGCAGTTCTAGTGCTTTACAGCCACTGTTTGAGCAGTCTTGGAGTACAATAAATTCACTGGAAGATTACCCACAATCGTCAACTTGAAGTAATTGCTAACAATGCCTAATAGATGGGTTTAATTGCAAACTCTTATCACGATTTTTTCTATGGAACGCAACGTGACAATTTAAAGGGCTTGCACTATATTTAGCAGCTGTGCAAAACAATAATTACTGATTGTATTGATTGGTTTATTGATATTTAATGAATTAATTATTATTATAGGCCCAGCTAGTTGCATCGTTGCGTCATTATCTTTTTTGATCTTTTCACTTTTGCAGTTTACAGTTGCAGCTGCAGTCTCTTCTGAGACAAGAGAGAGAGAAAGAGATATTGAGCGAGTTGAAGAGCCGGCCGGCGAGAGAGAGTGCAGGAACTGTAAAAGAACAGCAACTGAAAAAATCTTGTACACAGAGAGAAAAGAATATAAAAAAACGGTGAGGTATTAATATATGAACAATTTATTGAACAGCATTCACTCTTGTTGACTTAGACTTAGACTGTTGACTAGAATAAATACTTAGGATACTGATGTATACCGTTCATTTCAACAAAAACTCTTGTGTTTTTCTCACTGTAGGCAGCCAGAGATACGCCAACGCGATCGTGCTTGTTGCTGTTGGGCTGCTTGCCTGTGTTGGTGACCGGTAGAGTGAGTGAGTGAATGAGTGAGTAAGTGAGTGAGTATCGGCGGCAGGCGGCATTTACTTGGCACCGCGCCGCACGATCGCGACAGTCGCGTCTCAGCACCCGACAGCAGCAGCAGCCTCGCAGCAGCAGCAGCAGCAACGCAGCAGAAACAGCTCCAGTCCGGACTCTAACAGCTCCTCCGCCTTCACCTCCATCTCGCGACAGGCAACTCTCTCTTCCAGCCAGCATGAATCCAGCTTCTCAACTGCTGCGCCTGCGCAGCGCCACCGCACTGGGCATGCGTGTCCCCCGCGCCAGCCGCTCCATTACCACCAACAGGCGGGAGCGGACCACCGCCAGTGCCCAGCGGGAGCGGACGCAGGGAGTTAGCGAGACGGACAAGTTCCTTCAATTTAGTCCCGAGGACGGCTACTACAAGACCTCGCCCTTTGACCCCGTCGTGGTCCCGAATGTGCCGTTGCACGAGTACGTCTGGCGCGACTTCAAGAAGTGGGAGAGCCGTACCGCCGCGGTGAGTAGCGTACCTAAAAGTACCTTAAGGACTTACCTGAAAAGAACCTAACAACTTGTCATGAAGTACCGCAAAAGGAAGCTGTTAAAGTGCAGGGAAAAGTGTCGAGTGATGTGTCAAGTGATCATTATTTTGGATCCTCTGTTTTTTTTACTGTGTGTTTTTTTGTGATCTATGAAAACAAATTATAGAACTATTCAAAATAATATTTTACAAATAGGAATATAAAGTTAGAGGTATTAGTTACAGATGCTTAAGAAAAGATAATCGGAAAGTGACTGTTCAGGTTGCGAGATCATATCTTTCTTCGTTAAGATTCGAGTTTGGATCTATGCCACCCAAGATCCTTTTCTATTATATTCCAAATTTACTGCGCCTCCCATGGTAATCGATCGTCTGGAATCACACATTAAAAACTAATTTACCAATTTAATGATATGTATCGCCGTAAAGCCAAGCCCCATTAGAGCCCTCCCCCGAAACGTAGTAGAATCATAAATTGTTGGGCTATCGAAATCGTTGTCGTAGGCGCCCCTCGGCCAGCTCGAAGAATTCTCCGTTTGTTTATGGCGGTTTATTGAACCTGAGAGAGCGATATTTATACGTACATAAGTCCCGCAGTCTGATGTGCGTCTGCCAGAGTTTTTTGTTGCTCTTTTTTTTCGTTTTATTTGTACTTATTTTTGCAATTCTGCAGCTTTTATGGTATCCAACAAAGCTCTCCCTTGTTACGTTCAGTATCAATGTTAGGATCGGTATCAGAATCAGTCCCGATAGTATGGAGTAGTATGTGGGTCATATAAAGGCCCCTGCGACTCTCTCTCTTATCAGACACCGCTAATGACGAACGCGCTTGATAACACCCTCTCGGGGTCTAGCCCCCCCGCTTGTGTCAGTGCCACAGTCTCAGGGAGCGATAAGCGCGAAAGTGAATGTATCAAGTGTAGTAAACACCCATTAGATGGGCGGGGGGATCCGTTCCGGTCCGACTTTCTCGGAATTCTCCTCGCAATCGGTTGCGATTCCCGTTCCGGTGTTCCAGCTCATTGGGAGGAAATTGATCATGGGGTTGAGTTCAGCGATAAGCACAGCGATTAAATGCCCGAGTCGGCGGATCAAACTAGCAATGCTCATTATAATCTATATGTGAACACAAATCTGTAACGTGTTTTTAGGGAACAGCTCCTAGACCCCCCCCGCTATTCCTAAGGTATTTCGAATGGGAAATGATAAATGATCTCATATAATAATCATACTTGAGACTAGTAAAAGCTTGGGCACCCGAGGGGGTTTAAGATTATTGAAAAGAGTCCCAAATAGGTCTGTTCTCTGTGGAACCGTTGGTAGTATCCCCTCCCTCATATGCATATATTGCCCAGACGACCTTCGTCAATTGTTTACACTTTTCACTTTTCGCTGGGTTTTCCGTTTGCATTTGCACTCGAGCTTCGTGTAAATCAAAGTGCAAACAATTTTCATTGAAATTTATTGCCATCATTTGTGCAGTGTGTGGAGGAGGGTGGGCAACACCACCAGATCGTAACCAGAGCCCCTGGCAATTGTTGAATTGAATGCAATTAAAAGAGCCGAGCGCCGCAATCCGGTGCAAAGTTCGCTTTTTGTTTCAGCTGTCGCCGGGCCTATGGAGACCCCTATGTAAACAGCCCCAGAATAGGAGGAACAGTGCTGGAACTCTCTTCTCAAGTGTCTTTTTATAGATAAGATATGGCATTTAGTCGTGTCATCATTACACGCTGAATGTGTCCATAACTGATCTACCTTTGTTTTGGCTTTGAGAGCTTAATAATATGTGTGTTGTTCCTTGTGGTTTTATTAGTAAACAAAGGGTATTTGTCTGAGGGAACTAAAGTTGAACAACTTATGTTTGAATATTAACGTTTTCCTAGAGACTTTTCTAGTTTTCATTTTGTTTATTTATAAGGGTTTCAAGTTAGTTGATTAAATTCTATTAATACTTAGTAAAGTTATCTGAGTTGAGGTGTCTTCTTACACAGGTACTCTCTCAATTTCATGTTTACAGGGCCATTAAGCTCTGTGATAAATAAATAACCTACGTTTCTGTAGGGTTTTTGCCATAATAAAGTTTTTATTAGTTTGGTTTCTGAGTTACTTCCCAGAATTGCTCAATCTATTGGGTATTCTGAGACTGCACTCGCAGGGCTTATGATGATTCAACGTTGCAATTAGTCAATTTTAATCAATTTCCGTTTGTTACAGCACAAACACACAGCAGGGCAGTTGCTCAAGTGGTTTTTGCACCGCAATGAACCCCACGATAACCCCGATATGCCCATATATAATGCGCTTTTAATTGCCCCGCCATTATTATTTACGCCTGCTTTTTCGGTCACTCTTTGTTTGTTTTTTACTTTTTTGTTTGGTTTTATTTGCGTGTTGATAATTTTTTGATGGTTTTGTTTTGATTTTTGTTGGTGGCCGACGTCAGCATGTGGTGCGAGGTCCAGCCTCCGCCGGCATTTTGGACCGATCTCTCGCCTCTCGCCTCTCACCGACTCTTAAATGGCAGATAGCGTTGTCAATTTAGCTATTTTTAGGACTTGAATAGTTGATTATTTTTGCAAATTTTTGGTTAACAGGACCTTTAAAGTAAATTTTCTTAGGGGTAGACTATAACAAAGCAAAGTCCAAGGCCCACCTGAAACCTGTGTTCGTGGTATTTCAGGTTGAATATTAAAGTTGCTTGTGACACGTAGCTCCCTGCAGAAAAACAAATAGTAAATTATAAATAACAACCTTTATTTTTGGCTTTATAATTACTTAAAATTATATGCAAATACAATTTTGTGATCCCTTTCTTTTGGCATTGTGGTGAGTTGTAATTAGCTTTACCTGCCTAACTTAGGTTGGATTCGGTTTAAACACTCTGTCTACTCAATTTTCAGTTAATATTTATGACTTTTCTTAGCTAGCTAGCTTTCTCGTGACCGCTGGTGGGCCCCGCCGGGCACCACCGGCAAGAGTCAACAAACGCCGCCAAGCAAATGCCTAGCGAGGGGGAGAGAGACACGCCGAGGCGACTCGTTTAGACTCTGCAGACTTTGTACTTTGCCCCACTGAACTTTGGACCGTCGCATCGAGGCGAGCGGCAAGCCAAGCCAAACCGAAACTGAATCGAGTGGAGCGGAGCGCACGAAATGATTCTCTTATTTTTGTATTATTTTTTTATTTTACTTAGCTGCCTATTTATTCATTATGATGTGTGTGCGATTGTGTCTCTTCTTGTTTTTTCCTTCAATTTAAAACATGGCAATTCGGTCGGTGTCGCCGGTCCGGCCCGTTCCTTCTATTTATAATGATTATTTTTAACCGAATGCGATTTCTGACTGCGCAAATATTTTGCAAAAACACACCCCCAAATCGTGAATGCGGCACCTCATTCAACTCATTCACCCATTTAATTCGACGATCGCACAAAAGTCTCTTCAGAGGCGACCTTCACCTTAGCCCTGACTGTGGGGTCAGCAAACATGAGACGAGGCCAGCGAGAGATGAACTTCAAGGAAAATCGTATTCAATAGATGAATTCCGCAAAAGAAATACTGGTAACCCTTGGGGTACATTAAAATACATATGTATATTATATGAGCAAGAATATAAACTATACTCAATATATATAAATAAGAGCAATGAAGATTTAAGGAAGGGAAGACTTTCTATGTATTAAAGATCAAGATCCAGCTGGAAGGTATTCACAAAGGATGTAATATATCGAAAGGAAATGTATTAAAGCATAACATTTAACCAGAAATTATTATCTAAAAGAAAGATTTAAAATCCATATTTTACATTTAAATTTTCTTGACAAATCAAAGTTGAAAACAAAGTTGAATTCGATAACATCGCCTCGATATAGCAATACTTTCTGCCATGCCTAGAACTGACCTTAGCCAAGTATCACAGAAATGGACCCCAATTGGGGCGTTAAAACTTGAAGTGATTGGTTACACCTGCACAGAGATAGGGGCACCTGTTAGCGATTAGGTTGAGGACAATGTCATTGGTTGAAGTAACGCCAGATTGCCAGAATGCCTTATCGCAGGAGCCGCAATTGGGGCCTATATAATCCCCGCGGGTAATTGGCCTAATAACTATCTTGTGAGCATTCGCAATTTCACAATATTAGCAATATTAGCACCTGTTTTGGAATTCAAATCTCTCTGGCCCATAAATACGACATATCATGATCGTTACCCCACTTGAGGGAGATTGCCAGCATTCTTTAGATAAGATTGGGGCCCACTCTGGGCCATTCCCAGACATGGCTTGACTTTGATTTGGCCTTATCTGGAGATTTGCTCGATTTAAATATTGTTTTATTGATCATCTGTACACATTATACATTATATATATATATATACATATTTTGCAGGTGTGCGTGATCACCGATAGGCAGTACACCTTCGCCCAGATGCGCGATGCCAGTGCCGCCTTCGCCGTGCGCCTTCAGACCCAGTTCAAGCTCCACAAGCCCGATGTCCTGGCCATCTGTCTGCCCAATCTGCCGGAGTATCCCATTGCCACGCTGGGCGCCATCGAGGCGGGCCTCACGGTGACCACCGTCAACCCCATCTACACGCCGGGTAAGTTACAACCATTGGGGGGCCCTGCTCCCGGCTTTTGGGTTTCTTTTTTAGTGAGGGGCTTAAAATTGCCGATGATAACATACATTTCACAGTGCATACGTGTTCGTGGCGATAGCAAGTTAGTAATTTGTAGTTTCTGATGAGATAACAACCATATAGCACATATGAGTAGCAATAATTCTGTAGTTTCTCGAGAGATAAGAACTATATAACAGTAATATAACAGTTTGGGTTATTCCCAAGTGTTATTAGTTGGAGAAGAAATCTACGATTGTAGCAGGGTAATTTAATTTATCGCTTGAATGAAGAATGAAGATCAGAGTATATTTCCCATTAACTCGTTCATTATGTACCTAGACCTACTGCTCTCAGTAGAATAAACTAGAACCCCTGGCAGAGGCCCAGGAGGCTATTCTAAAAGCTTTACTTACCAACCAAACTCTCTAAAGACATCTGTTTTGGAAATTACTCCATCTATGCAAGTAAAATATATAATTTAATTAAATGTTGTTCACAATTCGTTCGAATTTGTTGCTGTCCTTCCCTAAGCTTTTCAGGCTTTCAAAGCCATAGCACTTGCCTAATTACACAGGCCATAAACACCGATACACTTTTCGTACAAACGACATTTATGACCTGGCCCGTATTTGCGTAGTTTTGACTACCTGGCTAATACGCTTCATAAAAGAGTTGCCTGCCAATTAGCCAAATAATTAAATAACTATTTGCGCGAACGCCGCTGTGCCTGGTGGGGGCCTACGTTTATTGGGGGGCTCTCGAGTGCTTCAAACGGACGCCTTATCGGAGGGAGGGCCCCTTTTAACACATGTCCCTGGATTCCAAAGTCGAAAGATCTTCACTGACTTGGCCTCTCTCTCTCTGACTTCTCTTCCAGATGAGATCGCCCGCCAGCTGACATTCAGCGGGGCCAAGTTCCTGGTGGGCACCGTCGCCGGCTTCCCGACCCTCAGCAAGGCCTGCAAGCTGGCCGGCAAGCAGCTGCCCATTGTGGTGGTCAGGACCAACAAGGAGGATGCCTTGCCCGATGGTGCCATCGATTTCAGCGAGCTTATCAGCACCCAGAATATCCGATACGATGACCTGCAGGCACCCAAGGATGCCACGGCCAACGATCTGGTCTTCTTGCCCTTCTCCTCGGGCACTACGGGTCTGCCCAAGGGCGTGATGCTGTCGCACAACAACATCACCAGCAACTGTGAGCAGGTGCAGGCCTCGCTGCCGATGGACCTCGGCGGTCCCCAGGAGACCCTGCCCGCAGTCTTGCCCTTCTTCCACATCTACGGCCTCACCGTGGTGATGCTCTCCAAGCTGGGCCAGGGCTGTCGGATGGCCACCATGCCCTGCTTCAAGCCGGATGACTTTATGCGTTCCCTGGACCAGTATAAGGGCAGCATCCTCAACTTGGTGCCGCCGATCGGTACGTAGAACTCGGCTTTCAGATCTGCGATTGAGGTTAATAATTCCCTCCCATTGCAGCCCTCTTCATGATCAATCACCCCAAGATGACGCAGGAGACGGCGGCCCATCTCAAGGTGGTGATGAGCGGAGCAGCGCCCATTGGCCAGCACGATGTGGAGCGTTTCCTGAAAAAGTGAGTAAAGAAAGGCACTAAAGGAACTATTTCACAGTTTACTCATGCTCTTCCACTGCAGATTCCCGAAGACGATCTTCAAACAGGGCTACGGCATGACCGAATCGTCGCCTGTGGCCCTCCTAACGCCCGACGGCAACACACGCTACGCTTCCACCGGCGTTCTGCCCGCCAGCACGGAGGCAAAAATCGTGCCCCTGGACGGCAACGATACCAAGGGTGTGGGCCCGAAAACCACCGGAGAGCTGTGCATCCGTGGACCCCAGGTTATGGCCGGTTATCTAAACAACGAGGAGGCCAACCAGGTCACCTTCTATCCGGGCAACTGGCTGCGCAGCGGCGATGTGGCCTTCTACGACGAGGATGGCTTCTTCTACATCACCGATCGGATGAAGGAGCTGATCAAGGTGAAGGGATTCCAGGTGCCGCCGGCCGAGCTGGAGGCGGTGCTGCGCGATCATCCCAAGATCCTGGAGGCGGCCGTCTTTAGCATTCCCCACGAACTAAACGGTGAGGCGCCGCGCGCCATTGTGGTGCTCCGCCAGGGCCAGGAGGCCACCGCCGAGGAGATCGCCGCCTATGTGGCCGAACGGGTGGCGCACTACAAGCGGCTCGAGGGCGGCGTCATCTTTGTGGACGAGGTGCCCAAGAATCCCACCGGCAAGATCCTGCGTCGCGAGCTCAAGCTGAAGTTCTCCGACTGAGAGCGTGGTGGCCACTCCATAAGATATATTCCTTGTGATTTCTGTTCGTTTATTCTTTTTTTTTTTAATGTTCGTCTCAACTAGCGGCAGGGCAGGAATCTCTGCTCGAGGCCACAGGAACCCATGTATGTACTATATATGATATGACCATCAATGTTGGTCCTGGAAGCGGGGCTGGTTCACACATTGCATTTAACACTTCGAAAATACTTAGTTCGTAGGCGTAGAGATAGGTCTCGATTAGTCGCTCGATTGGTCCATAGTTGTAAGCGTAGCTTAGGCAGTGGTTAGCCGTTAGACCGATGTTAACCACACACTACAAATACTATATATATATACACGATACCATATCCCTCGAGATGCGTGTGACCCCCGATTAATACTTAACGACGACCCCACTGGATATTTCACAGGTTAACATGACGATATTACCATGCTCCCGTAATATATATATTATTTTTTTTTGCCTAGTACCTTAAGGATATCTGTTTGTTAATCGTATTGTAAAAGCGGCGGCATGTCATGTATACATATCTATTTACTATAGTGTTTACATATGCCATGTACGCCACGATGTTTGAGAATAAAGACAGTGATTGAAATATTAATTGCTATAATTTTCCTTTTTTTTACTTGTTCACGCCAGAAGGGCGCGAAGTTCTGACCAGACCCAAGAACGGACAAAGCGCATTTGCCAGGCAATAGGTTAATTAAACGATAAAGTTAAACAATCAAAAGATACATATTAATTTATCCTGAGTTGACATACATTTTTTGTTATTTTTGTTATTCTAATAGTTCAAAATTAAATTTAAATTTAACGGCTGATTATATTAGCTAACGTATTTTTCAAATTTTAGTGTTGGAAAGTGCGAAACTATCGATAGTTCTATCTATCTATCGATTTTTCTGTAAGCTCTGGAACCATTTAAGTGTGACCAGATACATACACGGCAAAAATTCACTATGTCAACTACGGAATATTCGGCATTTTAAAAGCTCATTTGCAGACACACTGCCGCAGTTTTTGTGAAAAATTTTGCAAACTTTTTTCTAACTCGCTGCCGCCTGTTTTACGGCCCAGTAGAGCTGGAAAAACATCGATGTTTACCTACATCGATGTTTCGATGTTTTTCAGGAAAAAACATCGATGTATCGATACATCGAACTTTTTTAGGGTGTTTTTTTTTTTTAAAGTGTATTTTAATACCCATAAATAAAACAAATGAATGATTGTTGTTTATACAAAATTATGCTTTACATGCACATTACAAATCATATAATTGTAATTAAATACTCTACTTACCATTGCTGTTCTGCTCTTTCAATGCCTTCTCCATCCGAAACGCCGCCAACACCAATATTAATGACAATCTGTAATAATCTGATCATTTATTTTAGTTAATTTTATTGAATTGATAAAAAAAAATTTGTTCAGCTTACCAAGATCTTTCCCTGCAAAGTAGTGATGGGTAAAGCGGAAACATCGAACATCGATGTTTTAAAATCTCGATGTTTTCGATGTTTTGAAAACATCGATGTATCGATGTATCGTCGATGTTTTTTCCAGCTCTACGGCCCAGCAGCAACACATCGAAGATGCTCTAACTAGAGGACTACCTGAAGATGAACGAGAACCTGACGCGGGAGCTGCGCGACCGCTTCACAGAGATGCGCGAGCTCGATCTTGCAGTGCAGAGTGAGTCGTCCCCCTAAACAATCTTTGGTTGCAGCTTCTAATCCTCCATCCCTTCAATCCACAGACAACAAGCAGTGCAAGCGCGGCGAGCTGCAGCATGAGTCCTGTACGTGCAACATGTGCGCGTGATCTTCGAGACGCGCACCAACATCCAGCAGCTGAACCAGCTGGATCGCGAGGCGCTGCTCCGTCGGGAGGACGCTCTCTACTATGCTTTCTACAAGCGGCTGGCCGACGGCCCGGAGGAGCCTCCGCTTCCAGCGCCATTGCGGCAGCTGCCAGTCAAGCGATCGTGGCCAGGTGTCCTACGGCGACATGGTGACCTGCGACAACGACGCCTACCCCTACGAGTGGTTCCACTGAGGCTGACTTCGCTTGCTGGCCTCCCTCTTCCGCGGCGTTGGCGTGTGGTCGCACCGATAGAGCCGAGCGGGAAGCGCGTGATTCCAATGTAAACACGACGGCGAGCGGATTATCCAATAAATATAAGTCAGTAAGGAAGCATGTCCTTGTTTTCATTTGCTAATAAAGACTGAGAAGAACAACCCAAACCCCGCTGAAATCGGTTGAGTTTTAGCCAAGTTATGATCAAAAAGCCATGAAATATGTTAGCTGTTTTTAAGTCGAAAATTTAACCATTTTCCCCCAATATTGCAATATAGCTATATGTGCATCTCTGGTGGCTGGTAGCTAAATGAGCATCACTGGTGGCCACTGGTTCCCTTTTTCTTAAGTTACCAGGCTGGGATACCAGGCGAACAGAAATCAGCAGCAAGCAAACTTGAATTATTTTGAATATCCCAAAAGTATGCTACACAAAAAATTCGCATAAAGCAAAACCCCAAAAGTATGCAAAAAATTTGCAATGACGTCATTGCACCATTTGCACCAAAGTTCTGTTAATACTGATGACGTCATTGCACCATTTGCACTAAAATACATCCTCCATCTTCTGATTCTGTTCGCCTGGTACTTCAGATTCAGAAATGGGTGAATTTTAACTAAATTTCGGCAAGATTGAAGCCTACAACAACAACAATTACTGTACAACAACAACAATTAAAATTCTTATAAATTGTTGTTGTAAAAATTATTGTTGTTAAACAAGAATTTTGTTGTTGTTGTTGTAAAAGAATTGTTGTTGTTGTAGGCTTCAATCTTGCCGAAATTTAGTTAAAATTCACCCATTTCTGAATCTGAAGTACCAGGCGAACAGACTCAGCAGATGGAGGATGAACTTTGGTGCAAATGGTGCAATGACGTCATCAGTATAAATGACTTGAATTATGATGACGTCACTGCAATATAGCTAGATGAGCATCTCTGGTGGCTGGTAGCTAAATGAGCATCACTGGTGGCCATAACTCGTTTCTTTTTTCTTAAGTTACCATGCTGGGATACCAGGCGAACAGAAATCAGCAGCAAGCAACTGAAAAAACTTGAATTATTGGAGCCCCCTAAAACTATGCTATACAAAAAATTCGCATAAAGCGAAACCCCAAAAGTATGCAATACAAAAAATCGAAAAAATCAAAATTGTCATTGCACAATGTTCTTTTAATACTTAAATTTGACAACAACAATTTATAAGAATTTTAATTGTTTTTTGATCATAACTCAGCTAAAACTCAACCGATTTCGGGGTTGGGTTCTTTCTTCTTGTTTTTTATTGGAGAACATTTCTGCATTTAAATTTTTCACTTTAGTTTCAATTAATTTTTGGCCAAATTTTGCAAAATTGGGTGATGGTACCATCACTCAATTTTTAAAAAAATGGGTCGCTTCTTTTTCTTTCCTTTCCGGACATGGCTAGATCGATTCGGCTGATGATGCTGATCAAGAATATATATGGTTTATAGGGTCGGAAATGACTCCTTTGCCTGTAATACGCCGGTCAACTGAGCATACTCCCAAAAGAAAAAACCAAGAAAAACGCTGAAAACTCTGATCAAAAGTGATTTTATTTCAGTATAAATGGTGTTTACGAGTGCTAAACGTAAGGATTTAATGCTATTCCCCCTATTCCAGCCGGAGTGCGCCCGGAGCTAGCGCAGTGGTGGGCAGGGTCATGCTGGCTACTCCTGCAGAAACGCCTTCAGCCGCATTGCCCGCCAAACCAACGGCTCCTGCGCCGCCATGGAGAGCGAGCCGTGGACCAGGCCACCGGCCGAGAGATTCGTCGAGGCCGCAACTACAGCTGCTGCTGCCGCAGCCGTAGAGAGCATGCCCACCGACTCCACGCTCATCGAGAAGGTCGACGAGGCGATGGAGTTGCCGCCGGACGTGGAGGCGCCAAGCGTCTGCACAGCCTGAGTTGAGGGCAGCTGCAGGGCCGTGTTTAGCTTCTTCTTCTGCTTCTTCTCCTGGAGCTGACTGCTGTGCCCGCTATGGCTGCTGCTGTGTTCATGGTGGCCATGCCTATGCCCATGTCCATGTCCGTGGCTGGTGTGGTGCGTCTGGGAGTGGTGCGAGTGATGCGCGCTGCTGGTGGCACCGACGGCCCCGCTGGTGGCCATAGCAGTTCCGGTCGCCACTGCTGCTGCTCCGCCCGGCTGCTGTATGCCACTCTGGCCCGCCTGTGACAAGAACTCGGCCGTTGTTCCTACGGCTCCATGGATGGCCTCATAGCTGGCCTTTAGACTGGCTGTTCTGCGGCCCTGCTGCTTCTGCTGGGTGGCCACGATCGCTTGACTGGCTGAGTGGTTGAGATTAGCGCGCTTTTCCTGAATAGGCACCGTGCAGATGGTCTCGCGACGCTTTTCCAGCTTGCGGTGCCGCTGGCTGCTCACGGATCTGCGTTGCGATGGCCACGTGCTCGTCGGCGTCCTCCATAATCTTGAAGTACTCGCCGCGCTGGCTGTGTTGCTGCAGGGCCGTAAAAAAAGGCGGCAGCGCGTTAAGAAAATGTTTGCAAAATTTGTCACGAAAACTGCGACAGTGTGTCTGCAAAGGAAAGCTTTTAAAATGCCGAATATTCCGTAGTTGACATAGTGCATTTTTGCCTTAGATGTATCTGGTCACACTTAAGTGGTTCCAGAGCTTACAGAAATATCGATATATAGATCGACTTATCGATAGTTTCGCACTTTCCAGCACAAACATTTAAAAAATACGTCAGCTAATATAATCAGCCGTTAAATTTAAATTTGAGCTATTAAAATAACAAAAAATGTATGTCAACTCAGGATAAATAAATATGCAACATCTTAATTTTAATTTTATTTATTCCTTTTGATAAAATCAAAAACATTTCCCAAAAATAGAATAAAATCATACCAAGCCTAGTACATTTTTGTTTTAAATTTATTTATTTACGACAAAATACACAAAATTTTAGATTTGATTTATTTAGGTTTTAGCTTTTAGTTTTTTTCTTAGTTCTTCTTCGGTTTGTTGTTGTTCTTCCTCTGTTCTTGCTGCCGCTGCTGCTGCTGCTATGATTCTCTTTTGCACACTGCGATTACAATTAAAGTTACGTGCACTTAATATACAATATAAAAAAAAATATATATATATGTGTGTAGATTTATGTGAGTGTGTGTGTGTGTGCGCCGATTTATTTATTCTGGTTAGGAATAGTGCTGAAACACAAATTAGTGTGTTAATTACTCTAGCGAAATAAAAAACGGAAACTGGACACGAAAAACGCGACAGAAATTGCTTTAACTAAATTCCAGTTAAATTTTAAATATAAATAACAAAATTGATATCATTTTTCTTTCTATCTTCTTTTTTTGTGTATTTTTTTTTTTTAATAATTTTGCATTGGCTTTTTGCTATAAACTAAAAACTGTATGAGTAAAGTACAAAGAATTGTTAAATGCATACATATATATTCGTGGTATATCAGAAAACAAAGTGACAAAAAATAAAGCGAGTAAGATATATATATATATGTATATATATGTATGATTGCATGGGACCTCGCCGAGTCAAATAACAAATAAATGTTTACAAGGTCATTACTTTGAATCGATTTCTCTTTTTTTTTTTTTTGAAGAAAACTGAATCCAAAATCCGCATGTTTGTGTTTATGAAAAGTGTGTGTGTGTTTTTTTTTAAGAGCGTTAACTTTAGAAGAAACAGTGTTATAATTCTTCCAGTTCCAGTTCCAGCTTTCCCTCAAAACTTTAGCTTTACCAATGAATCGATGGGGTTAACTATGACAAAATTTGGCATATCTTTTTACATTTACATACACTTTATGACACAAAAAAACTTGTACAACACAATTTTAAATTCCTAACAAAAAAACAGCAAATAAATTTTTTGGACAAATTAAAATAATTTCGATATATATGGCACGATTTACTGAATGAAATTAAAGGTAAAAATGAGTTCGAAATCATAAAAAAAACATATGGAAATTGCACTATGAACATTGTTTTTGATTACAATTCAGCTTTGTGTCAGTGTTGCGTCTAATGTGTTTCATAAAAACTTAATAATGAATTACTTTATAATTAATTATAATACATTTCTGAACATAAACTGAAATATTGCACATTTAGTTATCTATTATTGGTTACAAAGCCTTGAAGTTGTTTGGTTATCAATTTCACAAGTTTCGGGGAATAGTCCAGTTCTTTCTCTTTCTCATTGTTATTCTCACCCTCTCTCTCCCCTTTTCTTTGGCTCTTCGTTTGCATATGGATTAGGCTTTAGTTTTGTGACAGAGGCAGTATTTGTAGTTTGGACAGTTGAAAATTCCAGAAAAATGCCAAAAGAAAAAGACAGAGAGAGATAGAGAGTTGAAATTTTTACAACACTGTTATTGAAAAACTACTCTTCTTTGTTGATGTATAAGATATATATATATATAAATAGTATATAGTATATAATAGTAAATAAATGGCTAACACTCTCTGCTTAAATGGTTTTCGCTTTAAAGTTATACAAATTTCACGTTGATTACTTTGTTCTTATCGGTTGCTATTGGTTATCGATTTATCGGTTTCGTTTTCGAGAGAAAAAGGCCACAAAATGCATAAACTTTAGCTGAGATTAACGTTGGTATTTCGCGTGTATAGAGTTTGCTTTGTTTGTTTTTTTGATTGTTACGCGGACAAACATCACAATCAAACACACACACACACACCAGCACACACGCGTGTGTGTATATGCATGCAAATACATATACAATATATATATATATAAATATATAATATCGGAGTACATTTTGCTACGTTCGAATGCAATACAAACATCGACTTTTCTCGATCTTCTCGATAGTTTCGATTATCGATCTTTGCTGCTGTTGCTTCTGCTGCTGCTGTCTAGTTCTAACAAATGCCTGCTCCTCTCTCCCTAATTCTCTCTCTTGCCAGCCTGCTGCTCTCCTACTATCCTGCTCCTGCTCCTCCTCCTGCTTCTCTGCTGTGTGTCCTGTTTCCGGTTTACAATTCCTTTGCGCTGCGTTACGTTGTCATTGCCATGTGCTGGATATCATCCCATTCCATTAGGTTTCACGCCTTGGCCCCTGGGATCTTGGAGAGCACCTTGGACAGATCCACTCCGGTCAAGGCGTTGATCGATGGCGGCAGCTGGGCCACCAGGCGGGTCACATCGTTGGTCACATTATCGTTGCCGCCAATCAGTACAATCTCCTCCGTCTTCGCCAGCGGGGCAGCCACCTCGGCCGCAATCTGTGTGCGTGGAAAATTGAGAGTGTTAGTTACATCTTTCCGATTATATATATATTTCAACTAAAGCTAAAAGCTCACCTTGGGCAGCGATTCGAGGACTATATTCATAATGGCAGCATCGCCATACTGCTTGTAGACATGCGCCTTCATGCGCATCCTCTCGGCCTCCGCCTTGCCCACCAGCTCGATGGCATGGGCCTCCGCGGATCCGATCTTGCGGATGCGCTCCGCCTCGGCACGGGCACTCTCGATGGTCTGGCATCTGAGGAGGAGGAGGAGGTAGGTAATTACCAGATTAGTGGGTCGGCACTACCCTCTACCCTCTAGGTGTACTCACTGCTTAGCCTGGGCCAGGGTCTGCAAGCGGAAGGCCTCCGCCTCGGCGGGCAGCTTAACGGTTCCCATGAGCTCCCTGTCCTTGCGCTGCACCTCCTGCGACTCAATCTCGATCTGCTTGCGCCGCTCCACCACCTCAATTTGGATCTCCTCGTTACGTATCCGCTGTCGGATCTTGGCCGCCTGCAGTTCGTAGGCCAACTGCGATTCGGCCTTGGCCGTGTTGATCTCCTGATCGAAATTGGCCTTCTGCAGCTTATACATGCGCGTGTTATCCTCGATCTTGGTGTCCGTCGAGTACTTAACATCCATGGCGCTCTTCTCGCACTCGGCCTCCCTTATGCCGGCATCCCTGTTGGCCTCCGCCACACCGGCATCGGCATCCCGCTTGACCACAGCGGTCTGGGCCTTGCCCAGCGAGGCCAAATACTGGACATCATCGTAGACATCCTTGATGGTGAACGAGAGGATCTCGATGCCCATGCGGCCCACGTCAGGAGCGGCGACTTCGCGGACCAAGGCCGCGAATTGGTCGCGGTCCTTGTACACCTCTTCGACTGTAAGCGTTCCTGCAAGGACACAATTTGTTTGGTTAGTAAGTGTTATTATTAATTATTATTAATTATTGTTATTATAAGGAAAGGGGTTTAGGGTTTCTATTCAGTGTGTTTAGTGTGTATTTGAATTAGTCTTTTAAGATATATGGCAACTGCTTGCTTTTCTTATGCTGAAAAGCCATTCTTTTGATTATTCATTAAGATCTTACTCAAATTTCAAGTTTAATGTATAGTTTATAGTTTATAGTTTATAGTTTATAGTTTATAGTTTATAGTTTAATTGGAATAATAAAAGCATACTTCCTATCAGAACTGGCAAAACTGGTTATATCTGGTGTATATAGTTTCATAATTCCCTTTTCAAAGCACGTTCTCTCTCAAGCAGCACCTTGCAAGGCAAGGTACTTGCGAATTTCAAACCGCTTGTCACATCGTTTTGTCAAGTGCACAAAATATGTAAATATACACTTTTTGAAAGCCAACTCGACTAGGAAAAGTACATATACAGCTAGATACATATATGTATGTATGTGGTAATCACTTTAATAATCGATGCCCAATGACCTTACCGACTGACCACCAGCGAGGTGACGCCCACTATCAGGGCCACCTTGAAGACGCCCAACCAGACATCGGACATGGTGCCGGCGAACTAATGCCACCTCCCAGCGTTGGCTACTTATGTGGATCCGCAGGCAGCGATACAGCAGGTAAAACAGCCACAGTTAGCCACAGATAGCAGCAGCACCTGTCCAGATACTCGTATCTATTTTAATTAAATCATGCCGCGGTTTGTATTTGACGTCATCTGACGCAGTCTTATCGCTGTTATCACTGGTGGTGGTGGCGTCACTCCATAAGAAACAATAACCAAATAGATCGGATTCAAGAGGGGTAAGGAGTGTATATTCCAAATCAAATCAGTTATAAATTTATGTATTTTGATTATACAATCAAGGAACACATTCATCACATTCATCGAGAACTTTTATTTCTTATAGTTTGTACGTATATGTGTTATTCCCATAGTTTCACATGGAAGGTCAAGTTCAGTGCCATGTTTGTACTTTTTTTTTTGTTATTAAATTAACAATTAAGCTGGGCGGCATTCACACGCGATGGAAAACAGCGACCAGACCCTCCGGCGATGCGCCCACAACTGACGGCTTGAGCTGTCCGGAGACTTGGATACCGCGATTCCGATTCGGAATGGGAATGGAAATGGAAATGGGAATGGGCATCGGTAGCAAGTAGCAAATCGCCTTGAGAACTCGAGTGTCTCGTAAACTGACACTAAACTATAGTAAACTATAACCAGCCCCGTGGAATAACCACTGCCTCGCGGGTTCGATGAGCCCATAAACCCTCCTCCACTCGAGTCTCTCTCCCGCTCGAGAGTTATGTTCAATTAAGAGCTCTAGATTGGCCATCAAGGTCGCGAATTGAATAGAACTACTCAAGCAATAGTTGAGGAAAACACACACACTTCACACTCGTTTTTGTTCAGGGAAATTGAGTTTCAGGCAAAAGCTGGCTTTCAGTTGGAAGGAAAATACTGGAAAATGTGGAATTCTAAACAAGCAAGACATTTGGGGAGACCTTCAATAAAATCAACAGATTTCCCTGTGAGTTATAGACCACAAACTGGTTGCTTAATAGTAAACCACTTGCCTGGTCTGGCCACAAATCAATCAGATATTGTAATTAATGGCCAGCGAGTGCATTGCATATGCCAGACACATATTGTATCCCGCACTAGTGAGAGCACTAAGTGACAAAGGTATGAATGTGCTTCTCCTTTAAAAACTAGACAGAAAAAACCAAACCAAACTGAAATCGGTTGAGTTTAAGCCAAGTTATGATCAAAAAACCATTGAAAAAGTTTGGAATTTCTGAGCCCATTTTTTGTTCATCGTCAAAATTGTAAAAAAAATTAGAACAAAATTAGAAATCGAGTGTTAAATGCAGAAAAGTTCTCCTTTAAAAACTAGGAAGAAAAAACCAAACCAAACTGAAATCGGTTGAGTTTAAGCCAAGTTATGATAAAAAAAACCATTGAAAAAGTTCGCGATTTCTGAGCATTTTTTGTTCAAAAAAATCGTCAAAATTGTAAAAAAAAATTGGCCGAAAATTAGACATCGAGTTTTAAATGCAGAAAAGTTTTCATTTAAAAACTAGGAATTAAAAAACCAAACCAGACTAAAATCGGTTGAGTTTAAGACAATTTACGATCAAAAAACCATTGAAAAAGTTCGCGATTGCTGAGTATAGTAGGCCTGGTTTTTGGACCGGTCCCAGTGGGCCCTGGCATCAGGCTTCAGTCCTGCTGTCGCCCAGCTCCGTCTGGTTGCCTCAGTTTCATTCTCCACTCCGACCGGAACGCACGCACACCTCAAAATAAATAGTCTTTTCACTCTCGAAAAAAGTTTACATATTCTTTCGTTCTACTTATTTGGTGTACAAAAATAAAAAACACAAATCGAATTTTTCGCTTTCGAAAAAAAAAAAGAACTGGAAACAGTTCTCCCATCGGTCATCGGTTATCTGCTATCGGTCCTCGCTATGATTTCAACGCTGCGACGCCAACATGGCGGCGGTCGCGACTTCCTGCAGGAAAACAAGCAGCGGGTTTCCAAAATGGAGACCAACGGACGCTGCCTGGCGGCGGCCGGCGCCCGCCGCGTACCGCTGTGGCGCCCCGTAGCCCTCCACTATACGGAAAAACTGCGTCCGCATCATCTTAACCTCGCGTCCAGCGTCCAGCGGCGCCCGCGTCTGGCTCATGAGCCTCCTGCGAACTCTGAGCTGCTCAGCGGCCTGGCTCAGCCCTACATGGGGACCGTGTCGGGCGGGGGTGTCACAAAGCCGACTCCTCCCTGTGGCCACGAGCTGACCCGGCGCCGGCAGGCGGAGCAACAGGAGCAGGCACGGCTCCAGGGCGGCTGGGTGGATCCGAGACGCATGGAGCGACCGGTGAGGAGGTGCTGTCACCAGGAATGCCCGTGCCACCAGGCGTCACCAGAGGTGAGCTTCGATCACAGTTCCATTGATGTGGAGATCATTTCTTGAATATACATTTTCTGTGGATAGCAGGTTGTCCCTGTAAAGCCGGGCGTGGGCGACCAGGCCGAAGAACGTTTGTCCCAGTGCCCCTCCAGGGTCACACGGGCTTCGCAGAGAGAACGCTTCAGGGCGGGCGAGGAAAATGTGGAGCCCGAGGCCCCGTTGAGTGGCAGGAGCAGTGCCTCTGCCTTGAACCACAAGTCTAAGCGATCTGTCTCCCAGGAGAGCAATCGATCGAATGTCACAGTCAAGTCCAACGTTACGGTAGCCTCCTCTAAAACCAACGCCTCCAAGCTTAGCAGCGCCTCCAAGCAGAGCAGCGCCTCCAAGCACACAATCACCTCAAAGAAGAGCCAGCTGAGTCGCAAGTCGGGACCAATGGAAGAGATGCCGCTGCCAGAGTATCAAGAACGCCAACAACATCAGCACCAGCACCAGCAGTATCAGCACCAGCAGCGTCAGTCTCATCAGCCTCATCAGCATTTGGAGCCCAAGGGACAGAAGCCGGTCCATCAGGACTATGAGGGCTACACTCCACTCACTCCAGCCCAAAGGCAGGCTGCACGCGAGGATGCCCAGTTGAAGTACGGCAAACTGATGGAGGAGTACAATCATCTGCCAGTGTCGGCGCCCACTTTGCGCGTTCGCAGCCGGAGGATTGCCATCGAGAAGCAGCTGGACGAGCTGGACTATGCCATCAATATGTTCGATCAGCCGCATATGGACATGTACTACAAGCAGTAACCAAGGGCCAACACACACTCTCGTTCATTGTTTCCAAATTGAGTTGTTGCCACACACAAAGCATACAGCATATAGTACACCGACAGCATATCGAAGATTAATCCAGGAAAAGTAAGGATTTAACAAAGATTAACCGAGGACTAAGCTTATCTCTTGGACACTCGTAAGCTAATGTAAAATAAAAGGCAATGTGTAAAATGAATTTCTTATGGTATTCATTTCTTAAGGAAATTAGCGATATAACAGCTGCATAACAGAGGGTAGAAAAGGTAGAAAATATAGCTTTCTAGCCTATTTTATTTATTCCACATAGAAATATTGTTCCATTTATTCCTGACTAACAATTGTCTTGCTTCACCCAAAAGTATGCCAAGCTAAATCTGTAAGTTTGTATCTGAATCTTTAAGGTATTTATTCTACTCAAAGTTATTCAACCTGATTAATCAGTAACTGAATATTATAAATCTATGAAACGTACTCACCCAATATGGCGCGGAGGTGGCCCTCGAGGGTCTGCAGGATCGTCTGCTTGATCTCCTTCACGCTCTTGCCCAGGAATTGCTCGGATGCAGTGCCTAGGAGCTCGTCGGCCTGATGGTGGAAATAATAAACATTCATCATCTGTTCGTGTGTGTGCGTGTTGTATGTATGTGCGTGGCGTGTGTGTACGTGTATGTTTGTTTATTGGTGTGCATGTGTGTGGAAAAGAATTTTGCAGATTCGATTTTGGAGCCCGTATAATTCACATAATTCAGTTGTTTTATAATTTTGATTTCGGATCATTTCGATTTTTCGTTGTTTTCAATATTTGAATTGTTTTGTTTTTTTTTTATATTTCACCCACACACACGCACATGCACACACAGACAGGGCGACAGATATATATATATATAGAGTATATATGTATATAGAGAGATATTGAGCGATACATGGAGTAACGGTAACAGCAGCAACCAGAGCAGTAACGGTAGTAGTAACGGTAGCAGTAACAGTAGAGCAGTTTTTGGGTATTTTTTGAGATTATTTTTAATTTCAATTTTTTTTGGAAATGAATGCGTGTGTGTGTGGTTTTTTCGTTTTTTTGTTGTTAATTTTAGTTGACATTTTTGATACAGTTACAGTTAGTTTTGCGGATTAGTTGTTTTTATGATGACGTTGAACGATCGGTCGCAAGGTTTTTGGTCGATTTTTTTTTTGTTTTTGTGGTGGTGAAAAGAAAGTAGAGAAAAAAGAGAGTAGAACACAGAGAGATCAACAAGGTTTCATAATTGATTGCTTTTTAGTATCTTAGTATTCTTTTTAGTATTATTTTGCAGACTGTACTTTTCTTCTTCTCCTTCTTCTTCCTCAGCTTCTGATGATGATGATTGAATGACTTTTTTCGATCGGAAAACATTGAGAAAAAATCAAGAAAGCGTAAGCATGCATTTTCGGAAGAACAATTTCAAAAACCAAAACAAATCATATATGTATGTAAATGTAACATGATTTTCCGTTTCGCTAAGTGTAAGTGTGTGTGTGGGTGGGTGTGTGTGTGGGTTAAGGTGCTCGTAATGCAAAATCAAAATCAGGCAAAAACAAGATCCAAGATCGAATGTTAAATCAAATAAATGCAATAATAAACATACCTCGTCGTTATTATAATCGTTATGCTTATACGAGGATGACTGCAAAATCGAATGGGAAACGATTAAGTAATGGGGACAAACATAATTTTGAGGCAGTCAGATGTGTATTTTGCTATAAAAAATCGATCATAATTGCGACCAAACTAATCAGAGTCAGAGGGACTCTCGTGTCAGTGAAGTGCTTTTTTAATAATTTTTATATTTTATTCATTTGGGTGTTGCATTCACGGATTATTGTGATCAGACAAGTGGAGTGTGTAAGGTATATGGCAACAATGTGCAAATTAATTCGAGTATGGCAATGCCATGAATGGACACTGGAGAATGGAGACATTTTATCTGCCATTCGAGTACAGCTTTCGATAGGAGATGTCGATTAATTGAGTAACGAAATGGCTTAAAGGTCAACAAAACCAGTGATGGAATGACTAATCCTTCGAATGTCACGTGAAAACGGAGAAACGGTGAGTGGAGAAGAGTCCAAACGAGATTGGTACAGTACGGGTAAAGAGTTATAAATAGGAATTTATACGAAAACAGAGACAGAATTATTCAGTTAATGAATTGATTCAATGATTTACATTTCTTTTTAAAAAGTGAGTAAATATTCAGGAAATCGAATTATAAATAAAACATGATGAATATGTCCGGAAAATGTCTGTAAACATTCAGTTCGATGTCGAAACTGTACTGTCCAAACACAATTTCAGCAAATTAAAAAACAAAATAACCTAATAACCAAAGGGTGCAACGATCCAATGCTATATAGGAAACTATAAATTTATAACATAACCAAGGTGAGAACCTAGAAAAAAGAATAAATCCAGCAAATAAAGGGGGCAAACAGGCGCAGGTGTTCCATGAGTTCTATTACGTGGTGCTACACTACTGGGCTACAAATATATATATTTTTGTAATATCTAGGTCTACGTGGGGAGATCGGCGGGATAGATGATCGCAACTTACTTGGCGGTGTTCAGATTGAGAGCACTTGCTAGGCTAAATAGGCATTCGATGGGGATGGAGGTTGGATTACTTGGGAGTCGGGCGAGGGGGGAGATGTACAAACAAGAGCCAAACATTGGATTAAGATAAGTTCGATACGGATCGGTAATAGATATATCTAGGTGTTCAGTGCTGCCATCTTTTAATGATTATTATTTCGATAGCTTCATAATTATCGTTATTTCACTCGATAGGCAGCACTGACAGAAAGACGGGGGTGCAGGCAAGGATACAAACTCTCTACACTCTAATATCGGTAAGAAATATAATAATATATATATATATATATCGAGCATTACCAACAAATCTTGCATATATATTTACTATATGTATACGGAACTGAAAAACAAACTCGGGCAAGCTTCAATCACTTTCGCTCAGATTCTCGGGGTGCAGAAGAGAAAAGGGTTGGCCAGGTCAACCTAAGTCGGGGGCAATATCCATAAACGGATACATCTCTGGGGGGGGATCGTACCTTCATGATCTTGCACTGGGCCACTCCGGTCACCGTCAGCGGCACACCCTGGGCGGTCTCCACGTTCTCGCACATGGGGTTCAGGGTCATCACGTTCAAGGACAGCCGTTGGACGTCCGTCACCAGCCACCAGGCCCACGCCCATCCTCCCACAATGGTTCGTTTCTTCGTGGAGCCACAGCAGCCACCTGGAAAAAAGAGGGATAGGGAGAGAAATGAGCAAGAGCAAAATCAAGAGAATTATTTAATAATATAAAATATCTATACATATTTATATTTTCCACCCTTAGCGATATATGTACATATATCGGTAAAGCTGTACTCCTTTTGTGAGCTATAATTCTTTTAGTCTCTTTTTAGCTCTCTTTCTTACTTTTTCTATCTCTTATTTCAAGCCTCTCTTTAGCTGCCGTAATAATGCAGTGTCATGACGTCACCACGCACGGTGACCCAAAAAGAGGTTTTGCGGCTGAACTACTCATTTGCTTTTTTCTTACCTTTTTTTTTGACACTTGACCAAATAGTAAGAGTGAAAGCATTTCGCCAGCACTCGCAGTGCGTCTGTATGCGTACGATGTCTGGTGACTACGTGCCGGCAAACACGTCACAAAGTCCAAAAGTCAATAATCGAAGTGCAATAGAAAAAAAATGGACCACAGGAAGCAAAAGTGTTCCATTGTCCATTTAAAGTGGGAAAACTAACGGAACAGGGCCAGCTGTCAAAAGGGCTGCTCCACTCACCGAGCGGCAAACGGTGTGTGCGCTCGAGAGCAAGAGAGAGAGAGGGAGAAATAGGGGGAGAGAGAGGAAGAGAGAGAGGGAGAGCAGGAGTGGAGCTACTGCCATCTCTAGCGGCACTTCTTTCTTTCTTTTCTTACCTTTCCTTTCTTCTTCACAGTTGCCCAGCAAAGCTCGCCGCGTGAGGTTGCTCTTTGGAAGCAGCTACCCCGCCGCCTCACCGCCACAGTCGAGTCGGAAGCACGCACGCATGCGCAAAAGGAAAAGAAAGAAAGTGCCCACAGCAAACAGACGAATACGATTCAAAACAAACGAAACCGATACGAAGAACCGCGTAGAATTTAATATTTTGTTGTTGTTTTCGCAAGTGTAAGTAAGTGTGCCAGCCGCAGAATCGTAAAAAAGAAATCAAAGTCGGCCCAAAAAACCAAAAGAATATGCAGAAAAATTCTCAAGTGGTGACAGACCGGCAAACAAAACCGAAGAAGAACCAGAAGCTTTCTCAACGAAAGTGATTCATGGCGCTCCTTATTACTACTCTTCTCTTTGTGTGTTATGCTTTGTGTGTTATGCTTTGTGTGTTATGCTTTTTGTGTTATGCTTTTCTCTTTACCCAGTGTTAATTGGGATACTTAGCAACCTATTTTAAAAATTATAGAACATCACAAAGGCGTTCAGCCTTCTCTTGGTGGTAAACCTTAATTTTTTTCGTTTGTACCTTGAACTTGATCGGTGGCGCAGCACATTCAACTCTTACAACCTGTTTGCAACAACAACATCAGGAACAACAACAACAACAACTTTTGTAATTGCTAAAAACAAAAACAAACAACAGCATCTAAAACTTACTAGACTTTGATTATGCAAAAGATTGGCAAGAGGAAATGTTTTTCTCTCTCTTTCAGAGTCAGAGAGACTCTCATTCTCTCTTGGCTTCTTCTTGTTGAAAAGTTCAATAGAAAAAAAAAACACCACAAATACAGTGAAATTTCTATAGACAGCATTTTTGTATTGTTTTTTTAATCGAGTTTTTAAGAATACTTTTTCAAATGAATATTAGGGGTTTGTTTAAAGTAAATTTTATATATGTTCTATATCTATTAACAAAAAAAAAACCTAAATAAATCTAGTAAAATCCGATAAATGAATATTTTGCACAGAGCTACAGAGTATCGTTCGTAGAGGCTTGACCGTGCCCCTGAAACTGGTTGCAAGTGGTGAGTGGAGTACGTGTGAGTGGCGAGTGTGCATCACAATTGTTGCATGCCGTTCGACCGTTCGAGTGAAAAGTTGCCCATCGTCGGATTTTTTCTGTATTTTTTTGTTGTTGTCTTTTCTTCGTTTTTGGGTGCCCAGCAGAGTTTTATAATAGAGTCTCGGGAAAGATTTCACTTTTATGCGGGAGGCCCCTCAACCCAAGATGCTCGTATTACACCTCGTTTCAGCCAATCGCACACCTTTCCATTTTTTATTGAAAGAAAACAAAAGGTGCAGCACGTGACGCGAAAGATTTACCAAAAGCAGTTGAAAAGCTAAAAAAAAAATGCCTATCAAATTATATATTCAAAGTCCAACTGCGATGATGGCCATGTACGATTTGAGTTAATTAAGTTTAATGGTGGCTAAGAGTGCATCATTATTTATGGTTGCAAATCGATGTTATTTATATTAGTTATACTTAAGAAAATGAAATTATAACTAATCTTAATTTTTTAAAAGATAATTATTTCCGAACCAATAATTCAATTATCTGTGCTTATAAAAAAACCAAATCTAGCTTTATAATATAGATATATTAATACTGTTTGGGTATTTGACATCCACATCCAGGATATTTTATTGCGTATATATTTCGATACCTCAAAGATAAATATATTAAAGTTTATAATATTTCCAATATTATGCTGAGCGAGACATTAAAATGGAACTTTAACTTTTTTATAATTATTTTCCATATTCTATTACATTGATGTATGGGATCTTAAATTTCGATATTTTAGCTTTTTCAAATTTCGATATCTTAAAGTTTCTGATATTTTCGGTATATCACTAATCGCAATGTTTTTCTTAATAAATTGAAATTGAAATTTTTTCCGCGCTTAACTGCATCTCTACTATAACTCAGAAATTAGCGTGCAAGATCACGATTATCTCGGGGACTGGAATCGGAATTGGAATCGCCATAACAAATGCCTCGGTTACAAAATCGCCGCAACCGATGAAATGAGTCGTGCTCGAAATATTGATTTTCAAAATCGCACCATATAACCCGGTTACATACGAAATGTCCAAGTCACTTTACAAGTGTCGTGAGTGGACTTCCCCTATCTCCCACTACATATTCCTCCCTTTATCCCCAATCGCTTGATTCCCCCAATTTTATTTTCCCAAAACTTACTTACTCATTGCAGTCACATAGCCCCTGAAATTGGAAGTTGGCCAGCAATCGAGCAATCGAGCAATCGAGCGAGCGACCCATTTAGATCCGACCACAAACCCTTCGCCCAATCCCTGGTTCCAGAAAATGAGCTCGGCCATTGTGGGAGCCGCATCCGCCATCGGCGGAGCTGTGACGGCGGCCACCACCAACAGCTGGTTCATCCCCATGCTGATGGCAGCGGTGGCCTACTTCCAGTACGAGGAGATCATAGACCCGGAGTCCAAGCCCAGCGATGTGGGCGGCGACGACATCCTCGATCACTATGACTTTATAGTGATAGGCGCCGGGTCAGCGGGTGCCGTGGTGGCGAATCGTCTCACCGAGGTGGAGAACTGGAATGTGCTGCTCCTGGAGGCCGGCGGCGATGAGACGGAACTCACGGATGTGCCCCTAATGGCCGGCTACCTGCAGCTCTCCAAGATCGACTGGCAGTACAAGACGGAGCCGTCGGGCACCTCGTGCTTGGGTGAGTCTGATGAGAGTACATTATAATACAATATATATATTATATAGACATTTCTTTCCCATTTGTTCAGCCATGCAAGGAGGTCGCTGCAATTGGCCCAGGGGCAAGGTCCTCGGCGGCAGCTCCGTCCTCAACTATATGCTCTATTTGCGTGGCTCCAAGCACGACTACGACAACTGGGAGACCATGGGCAATCCCAGCTGGAGCTATCGCGACGCCTTGTATTACTTCAAGAAGTCGGAGGATAATACCAATCAGTATCTGGCCAATACGCCGTACCATGCCACCGGCGGATATCTCACCGTTGGCGAGGCTCCCTATCACACACCGCTGGCGGCCAGCTTCGTGGAGGCCGGCGTCGAGATGGGCTACGAGAATCGGGATTTGAATGGTGAAAAGATGACAGGCTTTATGATTGCCCAGGGGACAACACGTCGGGGATCACGTTGCTCCACCTCGAAGGCCTTCCTTCGGCCGGCGAGGTTGCGTCCCAATCTGCACATCTCGATGAACTCGCATGTGACGAGAATTATGATTGATCCGGTGACGAAGCTGGCCTTTGGTGTGGAGTTTGTCAAGGATCAGAAGCTGTACCATGTCAGGGCCACCAAGGAGGTGGTCCTGTCCGGCGGTTCGGTCAATAGTCCCCAGCTGCTGATGCTCAGCGGTGTGGGTCCCCGGAAGGAGTTGGCCAAGCACCGGATACCGCTGATCAAGGAGCTGAGTGTGGGCGAGAATCTGCAGGACCACATCGGTCTTGGGGGACTGACCTTTCTGGTTAACCAGCCCGTTTCCATTGTGGAGAATCGCTTCCACACCATGTCCACTGTCCTGCAGTATGCTGTCTTCGGGCAGGGACCCCTGACCATTCTGGGCGGCGTGGAGGGCCTCGCGTATGTGAATACCAAGTATGCGAATAGCTCGTTGGACTGGCCAGACATTGAGTTCCATTTCGTGTCGGGTTCCACCAACTCGGACGGAGGTTCGCAGCTAAGGAAGGCCCACGGCCTGACCGAGGCCTTCTACAGGGCGGTCTTTGAGCCGATCAACAATCGGGATGCCTGGAGCATTATACCCATGCTGCTGCGGCCACGAAGTGTCGGAAATATCAAGCTGAGGAGTGGCAATCCCTTCGATTACCCGTACATCTTTCCCAACTATCTGACGGATGACTTTGACATGAAGACCCTCATCGAGGGCGTCAAGATCGCAGTGGCCTTGTCGCGCACGAAGGCGATGCAGCGCTTTGGCTCCCGCATCTCCAGCATCCGCTGGCCGGGCTGCGAGCAGGTGCCCCTGTTCACGGACGCCTTCTGGGAGTGCATGGTGCGGCGGTATACGTCGACCATTTACCATCCGGTCGGCACCTGCAAAATGGGGCCCTACTGGGACAAGGACGCCGTGGTGGATGCCAAGCTGAGGGTCTACGGCATCCGGGGACTGCGCGTGATCGATGCCAGCATTATGCCCAAGCTGGTGTCGGCCAACACGAATGCACCGGTCATAATGATCGCCGAGAAGGGCAGCGATATGATCAAGGAGTTCTGGATCAAGAACACCATCGTCTGAGAGGAGGATTCCTGGATTGATCCTTGGAATTATAGAATATTAGTGTTGGAGTATGGGATCTGGTTCTCTGCGATCTGATTTTTGGGTTTGATTGGGGTTCTATCTAAGGATCTACACAGTTTTTACGTTATGAATTGGCCTCAATTTTCATTCTCCTAATGATACAGAACTAATTAATTTTCAAAAATATTCACAGCCAGAGTTCTGAATATAAATACTCTTAAAAACTGAAAAATCAGATCGTGGAAATAGAGTCTCATGCCTCGTGAATGTTTGAGTGTATGTCTGAGTCTCCCAACTGTGTGAATAAGTGTCTTTTGAATGCCCTGAGTGACTCTGTGTAAATGTTATAGCTTTAGGAATCTTATAAACCTTACAAAAATAATTTTATTTAACCCTTTTGGGCCCCATCTCTTCATTTTTTTTTGTTTTATCTTTAAGCACAACCCAGTGTATTTATTTAAATTATACAATATGTGAACGCAATACAAAGTAAAAGAAATTGAGTTCTTTGTGGTTTCATGGAGGGGCTTCGATTTCTCACGATTATTTCTTTATGATATTGCCTTTGATAAAATGTTTCGATTAATAATCTTTAGATAACTAACTGGTATCGATAACTGATAAAACATTAAGTGGTTTCACGAGCAGTTAATGACATTGATATCGAAAGCGCTATAAAACGATAAAAAAATTAAAACATACAAAGTAAAAGCTGTTGTTTGGTCTTCTTTTTGTTACAAAATTAAATGTTTCTTGTTTAGTTTTGTTTAAAAAAGAGACTTGCTTATATATTTTATATTATATGCTATATTTTGCAGCTGCTTGCATTAACGTTACCCACTCTCATATTTCGACTGACTTTTCATGAATATACATTTGTATATATAACATGTATGTGTTTTTATGACTGGCAAACAGAAAGCAGCGAAAAGTATAAACAATAATTTACACGCAAAAATAAATTTTAATATATTTGATCTATTATAATATATTTAATAATTTGTATAGCTTTTTATTTTAAATGAATTTACAATTTGAAGCTTTAACAATTTCATGTTGGTGCCAGAAAGTGTTAAAATCCCTAATTTATGTAAACAAAACCCCACAGAGGGTCTAAAATTCTCAATTGCCGTAGGGTTATGGTATAGAAGAGGTTCCATACTTTTTAAACAGCTGTACATAAGTCTATTTATGGGATTTATTATGAACATATCGTTTCTTGAAGAGATCTTATGAAAATATCAATATATCGATATCATAAAGATATTTTTGATGCTAAAGTAGATATATAAATCCATATATCCAAATATTTATCAAACCAATCTAATTTGAGCAAGACATAAATAAATTACATATATCGATAATATCGATCACTTCAATAGCATTTTCTTGATAATATCGATAAATTCAATAACATTTTCTCGATAACATCGATATTTAGCTTTAAAAGCGGAACATAGCGATATTTAAAATGTTAAATATAAATGTTTAGTATATTTTCAATATGAAATTGAGGGCGATATATTTACCGGTACATCAAAATCGATCTTCTCCCCTCGGTATACATCCCCCCGGGTGCAGAATTTCTCTCCGTGCAGGAGAAATGTGTTTTATTTCGTTGATACGGTTATCGTTCGTGCGTCGGCAGGCCTTTAATTGTGGCTAAAAAGTCGACCTGTTCGCGGTTACCGATCCCATTAGCGCCGCATCAGTTGGAATTCGAAGATGGTACACCGGCAGCCACCGTCAACCCTGCGGCTCCTCTTGCTGGGATCTCTGCTGCTCTCCCTGGGACCGACATCCTCCTCCTCCTCCTCATGGTTCACCGTGGACAGCAGTGGCCTGGGCATCACGCTAATGGAATCGGTGGCCCTTGCCCTGAATAGCTCCAGCCTGGCGCTGGCCAACAATACCGCCTGGCCGCTGCAGCATGATCCACGATCTGACGAGGATCCCACGGAAACCGAGACCTACGATTACATTGTGGTGGGTGCGGGCAGTGCCGGTTCCATTGTGGCCAGCCGGCTGAGCGAGAGCTGCCACGTGAGGGTTCTCCTGCTGGAGGCGGGCGATTTGCCGCCGCTGGAGTCTGAGGCTTTCACCCTGAGCGGTGCCCTGCATCACGACGCCCGGTACATGTACCTGGACGAGGCGGTGCCCAATCCGGAGTGCTGTCAGGCCATGCAGGAGGGTACCGGCTGCTCCTGGTGGCACGGACGCATGATGGGCGGCACAGGGGCCATCAACGGGAATATCTTTATCCCGGGCAGTCGGAGCAACTTTGAGAATTGGAATGTCACAGGTTGGGACTGGTTCCACGTCCAGGACACCTATCGACGCCTGCAGGCTCGCTTGAATCTATCTTACCTGGAGGCGAATCCCCTCAACCTCAAGTTGGCCAATATGATTTACTTAGGAGCCGCCGAATTGGGTGTTCCCAGGATGAGGCAGCCGCTAGTAGCGGGTGCCACCTTCGGTTACACCCACCACGTCCCAGTGACCCTCAATGGGGGTAGGAGGGCCAGCAGCGGACGCCTCTACTTGGCCCAGGATGGAGTCAACAGGCGACCGAATCTGAAGGTGATTCGTGGAGCTCAAGTGGAGAGGGTGCTCCTAAGCCCCGAGGGTAACCAGGCCATTGGGGTCCGGTACTCCCTGAACGGTGAGCAGATCTCCGCTTCGATCTCTCCCTCCTCCTCTGGCGAGGTAATCCTCAGTGCCGGCACCATAAACTCCGCCAAGTTGCTGCTGCTCTCGGGCATTGGACCGCAGGAGGAGCTGAGCAGCTGGAACATAACCGTCAGGCAGAATCTGCCGGTGGGTCACCATCTTCAGGATCATGGCATGCTGCCCCTCTACCTCATCTTCGATTCCGATTGCTCGGTTAACAGCACCCGAACGCCCACGGAGAATCCCTATGGCCCCGTGTCCGTGGCCAAGTATCTGCTGGAGAGCCAAAAGGGTCCGCTGGCCCAGGGCTTCTACATGATGGGCTACATCAACTCGCGGGCACCGCACAGCTCCCGGCAGCCGCCCGATCTCCATGTGGTGGCCCACACGCTGCTGCCCAAGGGTAGCACCGGCAGCTTTGGTTATCTCGGCTTCCGGCCGGAGTTGATCCAGGCTCAGGTGGATGTACTCAAGGAGTACGATCTCCTCCAGATAATGGGCTCTCTGCTGCGTCCCTTGTCGGAGGGTCGAGTGCGTTTGGCGAGTGCCACGGAGGCCAGGATCGAGAATCACTACGCCGCGGCGGAGGAGGATCAGCAGACGCTGCTCCGCTATGTGCGATATGTCCAGCGGTTGACCCGAACTCGAGCCTTCCGCAAGTGCGGTCTCCGACTCTGGCTACCACCTGTCCAGGAATGCGATGCCCTGGCGCCCGATTCCGACGATTACTGGCTGTGCCACATCCGGTACTTTTACGTGGGCGCCTGGCACTCGGTGGGAACTTGCCGCATGGCGCCCCGGGGCGCCTCCCCAGAAGGGCAGGAGACGGAACAGGGCGGCGTCGTGGACGAGAGGCTGCGGGTGCACGGTGTCCAGGGTCTCCGGGTGGTGGATGCCAGCATAATGCCACAGTTGCCGGCGGGCAATACCAATGGACCCGCCATGATGATAGGCGAAAGGGGGGCGCAACTGATTCTCGAGGATCGAGGGGAAGACAACGAGGTGATAACCGATTGCTGAGGCATCGGTATCGGTTTCAAGATCGATAATAACTAAATAATGTCATGTATTTGTGTCAAAAATCAGTTTTTTGATAAAGTTCTTGATGAAAAAATAAAGATAATTGTATGCAAAAAGCGATATTTTAATGTAACAATATTTGTATGTTCGATAAATCGATATACTGTTTGATATATAATATTATAGTAATGGAAAAAACAGCCTAATAAGTGTAATGTGCAATTGTTTGAGTATTTATCGATAACAAACGATATTTACCGATATTTAAAAATGAAAATGTGCAATAAATCGATATATTTTATTACAGTAATTGAAAAAAGAACCTAATAAGTGTTAAAAATTTATTTTAAATATTTTTAGTTATTAGTTAATATTTTTCGATATATAAAAATGCAAATGTGCAATAAATCGATAAACTGTTTTATATATTTTATTACAGCTGATAATTATTGTGAAATATCAATTTGCCAATTAACGTTTCCTCTTCTAAATTAATATTTTATATCATACTTTTTCTCTCGATTTATATACATTTCTACCTAAGAAAAAGTCAAGTTCAAAGTCTGTGCCAACTTCTTGATTTCCTATACAAAATAAAAGAGCAAGAACTGCACAAATATTTTTAATAAGATATATACAAATATATATATATATACACGTATAAAAATATATCTACATTTTTGCATTTTACCATGCTTATCGTATTTCATTGGTTTTTGCCAATAAACTTATTTTACGTTCTGTTTTGATCGAGTCATTTGTTTATGGCTTTGTTTGGGGCTATAGCTTTGGCGATTAAACAGTAAATGTATATAGCCAAATTATATATCCAATAACCCACATTTACCCAGTGATTCTTTATCTAATCGGGTTTTCTTGACTTTGCTTAGGAGGCTATTTAGAAAAGCTCCCAAATGAAAGCGATGATTAAGTGTTTATATATTACCAATAATTATTAAAAAGTTATACATTAAAAATTGTGATTATTAGTATAAGGTTTGTATTCTTATATATGTATATTATTATATTATATATTATAAATATATTATAAAAAGTATTTAATAAATTACATAGGAATATTTATAAGAATAATTATAGGAATACCAAACTTATACTAATAATTACAATCTTTAATCTATAACTTTTTAATATGTACCTATATTTTATATACACTTTATCATCGCATATATTATAAATAATATATATAATTTATATTATATATAACATAATGTAATTATCTTTAATATTCCTGACCTTCGCAAAGGCTTTCTCTAATTTTTGTAACCAAACCCATTGATCCTGAATCTCTAAGCTGTCTTACCCCAGCAATTTGCAGCTCAGTGTTGCTGGGGTTTGGGATTGCAGAACTGTGCGTGGTCAATGCACCCAATGGGCAACCCAGAGAAGCCACCACAAGAAGCCCCAATGCGTGTGGGTCAGCGAAACGTCATTTTGCTGGCTCAGCGATTCGGAGTTTTCAAGTGGGAAGAGACCCACTCCCAGACCCACTCCCACTTCAGTTTCACTTTGACGATGAGCGCGATCAACACCTTCGTGGCCATGTGGCGCTTCCTGCTGACCATCGGCCCCTCGGCCATGGTCATTCTGCTGCTGAACCGGGGCATCCTCGACCATAGGCCGGACATTGTGGATGAGCCGCATCGCGTTCGTTCCATACACATCGAGGATCTGCGGGATGTTTATGATTTTGTGGTCATTGGTGGTGGCTCGGCGGGCTGTGTCCTGGCCTCCAGGCTCTCCGAGAATCCCGAATGGAGTGTCCTGCTGCTGGAGGCTGGCGGTGATGAGCCGCTGCTCATTGATTTGCCGCAATTGTATCCGGTTTTCCAGCGTAGTCCCTGGGATTGGAAGTATTTGACGGAGCCCTCGGATCGCTATTGCTTGGCTATGGAGGATCAGAGATGCTTCTGGCCGCGCGGCAAAGTTCTGGGCGGTTGCAGTTCTATCAATGCCATGATGTACATAAGGGGCAATAGGAGGGACTATGACCATTGGTCTCAGCTGGGTAATCCCGGCTGGGAGTATGCCAATGTTTTGCATTATTTCCGCAAGGCGGAGGACATGCGAGTGCCGGGCTATGAGCACAATCCCTACCATGGCCATGGGGGTCCCATTTCCGTGGAGAGATACAGGTGAGAGGCTTCCTTGGAAAGGACTAAATATACATAGAGTATGTATAAATTTTCATATATGCATCGGTTGACAGGTTCCCCTCGCCCCTGCTGGACATCTTCATGAGGGCCGCCCACCATCTGGGCCTCGTCCATCGCGATGGCGACTTCAATGGCCACTCCCAGGCAGGATTTGCCCCGCCGCATGGCACTCTGCGCGATGGCCTGCGGTGTAGTGCCAACAAAGGCTATCTGCGCCGCAGCTGGCAGCGTCCCAATCTGGACATTGTGCTCCAAGCCTTCGCCGAGCGTCTGATCATCGATCCCCAGAGCCGGCGTGCGCAGGGTGTGGTCTTTGAGTTCGCTCTCCTCAAGCATCGGGCAATGGCCCGCAGGGAGGTCATTCTGTCGGCCGGAGCTCTGGCCAGTCCGCAACTACTGATGGTCAGCGGTGTGGGTCCGCGGGAACAGCTGGAACCACTGGGCATTCCGGTTTTGCAACACCTACCCGGCGTGGGTGGCAATCTGCAGGATCACATCTCCACCTCCGGTGCCATTTACACCATCCAGAGTGGGCTCCAGCGAGCCTTGTCCTTCATTGTGCCCGAAATGATGAACGAGGAGGCGGTGGCCGAGTTTCTGGAGCGCAGGGAGAGCTTCTTCTACGCGATGCCCGTGAGTGAGGTGATGGGTTTTGTGAGCACTAAATATCAGGATCCTCGCCTCGACTGGCCCGATGTCCAGCTGTTCATGGGCAGCTATAGTTATGGGGCGGATGGCGGAATGATCGGACGCCGTGGAGCCGCCATCACGCTGGAGAACTACGCGGAGACCTTTGAGCCGGTGCTGTACCAGGACTCCTTTGTGATTGCCCCGCTGGTGATGCGTCCCCGGTCCCGGGGTTATCTGCAGATTAAGTCGGCGGACGCCAAGGTACATCCGCTGATCCATGCCAACTACTATGACGATCCCCATGACATGGCCGTGATGGTGGAGGGTCTGAAGATGGCCCACCGGCTCACCCAGACGCCGGTGATGCAGTCGCTGAACGCCACGATGAACATCTACGAGTGGCGCAACTGCCCGGAGGTGGAGTACCTCAGTGACGCCTTCTGGGAGTGCCTGGCCAGGTTCTACTCGCAGACCATCTACCATCCGGTGGGCACCTGCAAAATGGCCCCCGCCTCCGATCCCGCCGGCGTTGTGGATCCTCGGCTGCGGGTGCGTGGCATCCGTAACCTTCGGGTGATCGATGCCAGCATCATGCCCACCATACCCACCGGCAACACGAATGCCCCGACCCTGATGCTGGCGGAGAGGGGAGCGGACATGATCAAGGAGGACTGGCGGCACTACAGGGACGGAGGTTGGGGCTAGACTGGGTGCCAGTAGAGAGGTTTATCGAGGGGAAAAGTCAGATATAGATAAATATATCAAGTTCGATATACGAAATTGGAATGTATCGAAAAATATCGATTTTAATTTAAAAAATTAATTATTATCGATAAAATATTAAAAAATTGTAGAGTTTCATATATCTATTTTCAATACATAAAAAAAAAGTTTAATATTATCATTTAAATAAAGAAAATATCGTAGTTTGACACAGATAAATTTAATACTGAAAAATATACAATTTAATGATAAAACATCAATATTAATAATAAATACTTGTAATAATATATTAAATATTACAATACAGTTAAAAAATCGCATTTAACATAGAAATATTAATTTTATCCATAAAATTTCTAAAAACTTGGCTTCTTATCTTAAATTTGTTATTTAAATGAACCAATTTCGATATTTCATGCGGTTACAATATAATTTTTTTTTAATTTATCCATATTTTCTGGCAACCTTAAGCTGACGGTCCCTTAAAAACTTTCCAGCAATAAAAGCTACCCTATAATATCGCTTTCATTGCTTTGTTTCTTATTCACACTCATAAAATCACTGATGGTAAATGCTCTAATCGTTGCAGAAGGTCTTGGAAACCCTACCAGAAAATAGTTAAAATTCTTAAATATATTAATCGGCAAGCATGTGAGTTATTTTTCATTGCAAAAAATACTAAAAGATCTCAGAGCGGCAAGGAAAACCCTTTTAAATTAACTGCATGCCTTACTAACGAGGCACCTATGACATTGGAGGGCGATTAGCCACTGTCTCCCTCCATATAGAAGGTACTACATATATCTCTTGGGTGGGAACTACATGGCACTTGTTGCCACTGCTGCCACTCCGCAGGTCGGCTAATTTGCTTTGGTAATGATCTTGGCATTCATTTGACTCTTTGAGCTCGATGCAATAGCTGGCTGGCATTGCTATTTTCCCATTTTCATTTTCAATTGAATTCACGTTATTCCATTTATGTAATGTTCTCTTTATTTTTGTTTTCTTTTTTGTTAGCCGCACAAACCTGATAGCATTTCCCAGCAGCGTTGGCTTCGGTTCGTTCTGAACTTTTGCAATTTTAGCTGTCATGTTTTCTTTGTTGTGAATATTTATGAATGTGCTGGCACACTCTGGGGGTCTTTTGTGAATATGGGTATATGGATTTAATAGAGATTAAATTAATAATAATATGTATTTTGATAGTTTTATTTCAAGTTTGGGAGAAATTAGGTTGTGGACGTGTCCTAATTGTTGGTAAATTGATTTTTACTTCTTTGTAATATTAATAATATTTTAGAAAGAAGCTTATAAATCATTAGTTTTCCTTATTTAGTACAATTTAGTATTAAACAAGAAAGGAAGCTAACTTCGGCATGCCGAAGTTTAAATACCCTTGCAGTAAGTAAGAAGAAGAAAAATCTTCTCACTTTTTCGTTTTCTCGGGTACTGACATAAGGTAAATGTTGCGAAAGAAAAATGTTGCGAACGAGAAATGTTGCGAGCAAAAAATGTTGCGAACGAATTTAATGAATTTATATATATATTCCTATGGCTGCTATATGATATAGTGGTCCGATTTGAATAAAATTAAAACCGAAATTCTGGAATAATACAAAGTTTCTATGTCTCAAATTTTATGAAAATATGTGAAAAATTGGCTTAGTTCGATTTATTCCACAAAATTTTCTGAGCGGTCCTATGACAGCTATATGATATAGTTGTCCGATTTTGATCAAATTAAAACCAAAATTCAAGAATAATAAAAAATGGCCATATCTTAAATTTTATTCAAATATTGTAAAAATTGGCTAAGTTATAATTTTTTTCATTAAAATTTACCGATCTTTCCTATATAGCTATATGATATAGTCGGCCGATCCGGCTCGTTCCGACATATATAGCAGTGAGAGCATATAGGAGCATATCTGCAAAGTTTCATCCAGATAGCTTTAAAACTGAGGGACTAGTTTGCGTAGAAACGGACGGACAGACAGACAGACAGACAGACGGACAGACAGACAGACAGACGGACATGGCTAAATCGACTCGGCTGTTGATGCTGATCAAGAATATATATACTTTATAGGGTCGGAGATGTCACCTTCACTGCGTTGCAAACTTCTGACTAAAATTATAATACCCTGCAAGGGTATAAAAAGGCTTTTGTAGGGTTTTTTAGGGATTTATTTTTAAATAAACGAATGGGCACACTAAACCAGCGAATAAGACAATAAAAAGAAGGGGAGATTAAGAAAATTTTATTAAAAAAAATAACTTATATAAAAAAAATGAACACAGAAGTTATTTTAAGATCACTATATGAAAAACTTGTCTTAAATTCTTGAAATTATAAGCCTTAAGCCCTAAAAATATCTAGGGTTTTAAAACGATTTTTGATCATATCTCAAAAAGTATGTTTCATCAAGTTGGGACAACTTTTAGACTCATTTTCAAAAAAGTCATAAAGAAAGCTTCCTTTTAATTCCATTCTTTTTCCTACTCCAACATTTTTGCCCGGGTATCTTATAGTCGGGGACTTGGTTTTGGCCAATTCTTCCAGCGTTCTCTGCGTTCGTTTTCTGCCCGTAATTTATGAGCGGCCACTGAACCGAAATGGCAAATGGCAGCAGCGGTAGCCACTGAGTTTACGAGTTTGACCAGTTTGGGTGCCTCGAATGAGTAGTGAGTGCGGCGCCCCAGTGGGCCATGGCTTTGCCGCGGATCGGAAAAGGTTTTCGAGACTTTTCATGCGCTTTAAGCTCCGCGATTGCGGTTTAGTCCACGTCCGCCACTGATCGCAAGATGACGCCGCTCCCGGAGCTGCCAGCCCCCAGATGCGTTCTGATCCTGCTGCTGTTTATCCTGGCCTTGGATAACAGCCTGGCCAATCCTCAGCAGCAGCAGTTCGTTCTGGCCGAGGATTTGGTAACGGGTGTGGGGAGTGGAACGGGAACAGGAACAGGAACAGGAGTTGAACCCCTGATACCCGTCAATGATCCTTCGGGTAGGTTCAAGAGGGAGTTGCTTGATACTTTTCCAATGTATTATTAATTTTAAAAAAATATATCATATAATTTTTTATACATTTCCCTTGCAGATCTCAGTGCTGGCTTGAATTTGGCACCTGTGGGGAATTTAATAGCCGCCGCCGCGATTGCCGTGCCCCCTGCCCCAGTGCAATTTATACGCACGGCCATGAACAGTGGCCTCTGATAAATTCTAATAATCATAATATCTTATAAGGCGCACTTTTAAATTAGTTTGTCAAGTTAAATGTGTTTTTTTTTTGGTATTTTATTATTACCATTTTTATTTTTTTTTATTGTTTAGTTGTTTGTCTTTAAGTAAGCTTGTTGTGTTTTTGTTTGTTGTCTTTGCTTGTTGATGCTATAAACATCTTTTTATGGTACAAGTTTTATCTGGAATACCTACATTTTGTGCAATCGCCTGCCTTAAAAAGCAGTTTGTTATCTAGATTTGTTATCGGAACCCCCTAACTTCCATCATCTCTCCTTTGTGGTTTACTTTAAGCAGAGCTTTCAGAGATAATGCCAATTCAGAGAGTTCTCTCAAAGAGAGGAGTGTATGTACTTGAAAAAATATGTATAAAAACATATAAATATTAATCAAGGAAGAAAGAGTTCTGATTGGATGGTTAAAAAAAACAGCTAATGTAAAAAATAGGAATTTGTGCCTTTTAAAATGGTTTTTGTATTTCTGTAAATATTATATAAGAACTTGCTCTTAATTTGTGTTTTAAGTATCATTGTATATTAATCCAAATATATAGGTATATATAATAAAATTAGCTTATCAATCCAGTAATATGTGGAATATAAAATATTTGTGCTCAAGTGAATTGGAGAGGCTTATATTTACCTCTTTTCGATTGCGAGTGCTCAGAACTGGCTTTGTCACTCTATTAAAAGCTGACACCGATGACGATTCGATTGCTCACGATGATGAGCGATGATCAGAGATGATCAGCATCTTATGGAAAAAGAAAAATATTCTTTTCTTCGCTTTCCAACTAAAGCAACATACTGGAAAAGTTATCTAGCGAGCTAAAGATTGAATAAAGATTGATATGTCGATACCGTAACCATAGTTAAACTAATGATCAAAATAAATTTGATAGAAACAAAATGCATTAAATTTTCTGAATACTATTGAATACTATTTCGATATTTATTAATAATATTGATAAAAATACCATATTTTTCAATATTCCAAACGCATTAAATACAATTTTCGGATATTTTCTAAGATAATACCAATATTTTTTGATAATATCGATATTTTATAATACAATTCACAATTTCATTGAATACTTTTTTCTGAGATTTTGCAAGATAATAGCAATATTTATCGATAATATCAATAGTTTATAATTAAATTGATATATCAATAAATATTTCAGAAGCATGAAAAAGCATGACATATTTTAGAATATTATCAATATTTTTCAATAATATTATATAAATTTTTTCATAGTTAAAAACTATTTTTTAGATCCTTAAAATTTCGATAATTCATACTACAATTTTTTTCAAATCGAATTCAAAATTCTTATTCAACTTATTTATAAATGATAAATTTAAAATAAAAGCAAAATGTATGCAAGGCTTGTATATAATTATTTTTTCAAGTGCTCCTCTGACACATTCACACGCGTGCTGCCGGCGCCAGAGTCAACGGCCTCCCGGCTCACAACGGTGTGAAGTGGGCGGAGGGGGGAGGATGCACTGTACCCGCTTATCGGAGCACTGGAGCAGTGGAGCAGCACACTGCGCTGGAGATGGCTATAATGTCTATAAAAGCGATTCTCCAGCGGCAGTCGCCTTTCAGATACAGAAAAGAATACGCGCTGAGATGTCGCTCGCCGGCGACCCACATCCCCAGACAGATCAATGCGGAGTGCCCGATGGAGCAGGAGGAGGAGGAGCCATTGGCCTGTGGAGCGGCATGGTCAGCCTGCTGGTGCAGTCCCTCCTGGCCGCCCAGTGCCAGGTATCTCCGCCCGGCCAGTGGCCTGCGGACTACCGCGGGGACCTCAGCGAGCCCTACGACTTTGTGGTGATCGGAGCAGGATCGGCGGGATCCGTGGTAGCCAGCCGGCTCAGCGAGAATCCCGAGTGGCGTGTGCTCGTCCTGGAGGCTGGCGGAGATCCCCCCGTTGAGTCCGAGGTGAGTTATGCACAAGACTTACTTGGAAGTTAGTTTAAATACACAGGAAAGGGAAACCCGTATTTTTTTAAACAATTTCCCCTCTCAATTTCCTCTCTTATACTTAATTTTATATCCATTTTTATATAATTAATTATCCATAAAACCTATT